>PVIA01005589.1:0-112443 GCA_004024845.1 Tonatia bakeri
TCACTGCTCTCTGGGATGGGGGGACGGGGGGGACAGGCCTCAGATACGCTGTGTGCAAGGCCATGGCCTGGGAAGCTGCACCCGCCGTAACCCTAACTGCTGCACATTGTCCCCGAGGAACTGGGCTGTGTTCACCAAGTTCCCTCTTACGGCGACGTGGGCCTATCTGCACAGACGGCGGCTCAGGCTGTGCTCTCCTTAGGAAACCAGCCACGCCGGTTTGCGAGACGCAGGAGCCGGCGAGAAGCCACGGTCACACGTCAGACCACATGAGTGGCCCATCCAGCTCGGCCCCCAGGGGTCTGTCTCCCAAGTGCGACTGCCCGTGCATGACCCGGCCAGGCCCAGCCCCTGCTGCGCAGGCCCAGGCCGCACCTGGTCCTGGGGAGCTGAGGTGCACGCTGCAGAAATGAGCGAGTCCTGAATGCGTGGCCACAGGCCACAGGAGGGGCTCCCATCCCTGGCCCAGCGACTCAGGACACCGGTGGTCACGGAGATGTAGTTCCGGGTTTCCGTGGGACTCCCCATCCGCCGGAGGGTGGACAGGCTCTTCAGGCTGGAGTTGTACCTGCGGGAAATGGACACACTGCAGGACGTGTCCGGTCTGCCGGCCGCGGGAGGGTCGGCATCGGTCACAGAGACGCTCCCTGGCGGGGGCGGGGCAGGTGGAGGGGGCTCGCAGAAGAGGCGGCCTGGGCAGAGTGAACTCCAGAAGGACTCGGCGAGGAGGGACGCCGGCCCCTGTCAACACTGCATCAGAACAAAAAACAGGTGCGAGATGCCAGCAGAGGGACGCAGGAACAAGGCTGGGCAGGGGCCCCATGTGCGCTAGGAAGCTGAGTGGTGGCAGCACCCAAACCCACAGCAGTGGGAGCCACTGCACCCACTGTGTCCCACTGAATCGGCCGGGCGGGGGTGGGGGCGGGGGTGGGGGTGGATGAAGCTTACTCACACATCCTCGCTGGGGCAGCGGTCCCTGTGGCGATAGGGCAGCACTGTCACGGCTGTGGCACACGGCTGAGTCTGGGAGCCTTCGCCATCCGTGATCACGGTGGACACCAGGACTGAAAGGGACACAGCAGTGGAGGGTCAGTAGGGCTGTCTGCAGATGCTTCTGCAAGTGCCGGTGGCCACAGAGAGACAGATCCGCAGGCCAGTCCCAGACCCTGCTGGCCCAGCTCCGTGTCCAGGTGGTGACCACACTCCGCGTGAGGCAGGACAGCACCGGGGGTAGTGCCAGAACCAGAGGGCAGCAGTGTCCCCTGGAAGGCAGGCGACCACCATGTGGAGGGCCAGGGAGCCAGCCCTCTGCTCATACGAGCTTGCCCACCGGTTCCCGGCCCTGTGCCGTGTGCCCATGCAGTGAGACGCCCCCGGGGACCCCCGCCTGCTCGGGAGTCTGTCAGGTTAGAAATGTGACGCATGTGGGATAGTTGAACCAGGGGCGGGAGGCCCAGAGAGGGAGACGCAGACTGAGACTCAGGCCATGCGTAGGGCCGCAGTTCCACTAGAGCCAGCCCCAGGGGAGGCTGGGCCCGAGGCGGGGATGAGAGCTAAACACACCGGCGAGGTTGAACTGCTCAGACGTCAGGGAGAAAGAATCTCAGCAGCACATCGAGGAAACCACTAGATCAGAGACTCAACCTCCCTCCAAGCCGGAACCATCCAGAAGCTTATAAGACCCTGTTGCCCTGAGATCCTCAGTTCTCGGCTCTGGGCCCAGTGGGTCAATGTTCTTCGCTCAGTGGCTGTGTGTCCGGCATGCTCAGGGGAGCAGGTCCCGGTGGGGGGGGACAGGCTCCAAGGACAAATGCCCCAGCGTGGTATCCTGTTCCCCCCACCCCCACACCCCTCTGGTGGGAGACCAGGACGTGGCTCCCCCTGTGAATGCTGGATTCTCTGGGACCATGCCCGTCCTGAGTAAACTAGGGGGAGCTGGTCTCAAATGCTTAGTTCCCAGATGCAGAACGCCCCTGGTGTTTTCTCACCGATGTTCTGTTTTGGATTTCAAAGTGCATTTACACGGTGCATCCCGTCTGCATGAGAAAACGGGCAGTGGACCGACACTAAGATGCATCCAACTTCTCCAGGTGAGTCAATAAGAACCTTATCTTCCCAGGTTGGGGGAGCCAGGGTCCAAGGTGGGGGGGCCGGGGGAAGCTTCAGGATTGTGTGCCCCCGATCACCTGGCGACTCACCCTGGTGCCCGTCCGCGGGCTCCCCAGAGGGCAGCGAGAAGTAGTGCTGGGCCTCGGTCCCCCGGTACAGGGTGCGAGGGGCGGCGTTCCCTGCCCGGTAGCGGAACTCGTAGCGGAAGTCCTGCAACCCATTCCGGGAGAGCGGGGGAAGCACCAATGAATAGACTGATGGCAGCCTGACCAGCACTCACACATCCCCACCCCACGGAGGCTTGGCTGGTGGGACGGGTGTCCCCAGAGCACAAGCAGGAGTGACCTCCCGCCTCCAGGGCCCCTTGCCCACGGCACCCAGGGGACACCCCACATTCTGTGTCTGTCACTTGGGGGAGTGGGCCCTCCTGGGCAGGGGCCTCCCGACAGCCACGGGTGCAGGGAGCTCAGGGCTCCTTGGGGTGAAGGCGATGAGGCTGCCCCTCCACTTCCCACAGTGCGGGGGACACAGCAGACAGGGGATGGAGCCCTTGTGGGGGCAGCACTCTCGACCTCAGAGCAGGGTGTCCAGGCGGGGCCTGTGGGGGGCCAGGGCGGGGTCTCCTGAGGACGTTCACGGGGGGGTTTCTGGAGGGGCCGGTGGACATGGGATGGTCCGGCCCCAGGGGGAGCTTTGTGCCCCACAGTCCCTCAGAGAGCCGGCTGTGAGCTCTGCCCTCAGGACAGGTGCGGGGCAGTGGTGCTCACAGGTCTGCCCGACGTGCAGAAGACACTGAAGACAGTGTGGGCCTCCAGGCCACGGGGTGGCTGCACCTGGCAGGCCACGTCCTGTGGAGCTCTGTTGACGGTCAAGTACAGCTGAGCTTTCCCCAGGAAGCGGAGCCCCGAAGCTGCGGGGAGAAGAGACAGGGTGATACCCACGCTGGAGAATGTCAGCGGACCCAAGGTTCTGAAAGCACACCCCCGTGTGGCCCCAGACCTTCGGCGTCGGCCTCCCTGTGGACTTGCTGCCCTGGGCCTCCTGGGCCACCCAGCCCTGTTGGGTCAGGACCAGGGCCCAGCCACCTGCGTTAGCCAGCATGTCCTCCCGGGGTCAGCGCTGGGCTCGGGATTGGCCCTGGGGGAGGGGCGGGTGCCACCGAGGCAGCCGTGGGGGAGACGGAGCCTTCGAGGACAGGGCATGGGGGTGGGGACTGACCCGTGTCTTCCCAAGTTCCAAATACAGCCCTGCTGAGGGTGGGCTTCCTGGGGCCCAGAGCTCGGTTTCTAAGTGCGTCACGGGCAGGGCGGGAGGGCAGTTACAAAGGTATCTGCGAAACTGGCGAGAACCCCAACACTGCCGGAGACTGGCCGAGCCACCTCCAGGGTCAGACGTGTGTCAGCTTTGCGTTTCTCACTGGGCTGAGCTGCCGGCAAACAGGACACCGAAATGGAGACACCCCACGGGCCTCGGCCCCTGCAAGATGCCGGCACAGGGCCGAACCTCCATCCTGTGGACTGCCGGCCGACCCCTCTGCACTTGTTGCAGGGAACTGAGCTCCCCGAGACACAGGGGAAGAGTCTAGAAACCCCCCGGAACTAAGACGTCCCCCCGAAATGCCAGAGGAACGGGGCCAGGTCACCAAGTAGGTGCATGGAACCCACTGACCCCGTGCCCCCGGAACGGCGCTGCTGGCCTCCCGGCAGACACAGGAGCCGCCCCCAGCTCGCAGGGGTGTCCAGCTGCCCCGGACAACAAAATGTGATGAAAACAAAGGCGCCGTCTCTGGCTCCCCGATGCGCACACACCCGATCCTGCGGGAGCGGTGGCTGCGCACGCACGGCCCTCCCTCCCTGGCCACTGATGCAGGAAGCACGGATGAGCCAGGAGGTGACAGTGGCCAAGGAGGGGACACCAGGCCCCTGGAACATGTGGCTGCAACTTGCAGGAAAAACTGTGACTAGAACCGAATCCCCCTCCCCACCCGCAGCAGGCCAGGCCAGCAGGTCACCTACCCACAGTGGCCTGCAGGACGTAGGTCGTGCCAGGGCTCAGCGAGTACGGCTTCACTGTCACTGTCTGTCCCGTGGTCCCTGCAGGAAAGGAGGGTTGCCACTCCTCGGGACCACTCAGGGGACAGTGGCCGTGTGACTGCGGAACCAGCAGGTCCGGGCGGGACCCACCACTCCTCGGAGCCCGAGCTCCACCTGCGGGCCGGGGTGTCCGCGCCCGGGGAGCACGTACGCACGAGGGGCCAGTACCACCCTCTGCACCTGGGCCCACGTGGCGGCCTCGTCCCCTCTGTCTGCAAATGGGCCCCGGCCTGCAGGCCACAGAGGGATGGTCACCCCTGCAGAGGCCTCGTGCTCCCCTGCCCCGCCACCTTGTCTAGTCCACAGAGAAGGTGAAGGCGGAGGCGGGGGCTGGTGTCCCTCGGACCAGCCAAGGTGCCGGGACGAAGGGCACTCATACCGGACGTGGTGTAGCCCTGGAAGACAGCTCGGCTCACAGGGGACTTGGGCCAGTCGACCAGCAGTGCGGGCCCGGTGCCCCGGGTGGGGAGGGAGGGGCCCAGCAGGTTGTCCCCATCCCCGAGACTCTCCTCGGCACCGGCACTGGGCTCTGGTGCTGGCAGGTGGAGGTGGGTCCCTGGGAAGAGAGGGGAGCCCAGTCGGTTACGGAGAGGGCAGTCATGAGCTTCTGAGAGCATCAGTGGTCCTGTTTCTGGACCCTGCTGATTGAAAGTCTCCGCCCACCACCCTCAGTCTAGAGCAATGCTGTCACCACATGACTCCTGGGCTGTGGCGTCCACTCCGCACACGTGTGCTCGGCCCCAGACGCCCAGGTGCAGCCACTGGAAATAGCCGCCACGCAGAGCGGGGCCCAGGCCACGTCCAGGTGAGCACGGTGATGGTGGGGGGGGAGCACACGGGAGGGGCCCAGAGAGGACAGAGCAGGGCGCCGAGAGGGGATGGGTGGGGCGGGATGCGGGGGAGGCTCAGGACAGAGAGGGCGAGCTCCTTGAGGAAAACGCTCGGGTGGCCAGGCTGGGGCCAGACCGGGCATGCTGGGCTTTGCTGAGGGAGGGCCGGCCCCGGGCCTCACACCCAGGCAGCAAACATGGTGGGGAAATGGGTGTGTGTCAGGCACTGGAAGGGGCTCGCCTCCAGGAAGGACAGTCTGTGAGTGCCGTGCCTTTCCCCACTCACTGTGCTCTGTTACACACCTACTGTGCGTGAGACAGCGAGCCCCACGTGTCAAGTGTCTAGTCACTATGTCACACACCTGACATTAACAGGTCAGCTGAGACTAGAAAGTGAAACATCATTAAAAAAAAGAAACTCCCCTTGCCGTGCTCGGAGCGACAGACGCAGGAGGAGCCCAGGAGCACAGGGTGGGGGATAAAGACCCTGGGCTGGGGGGTAGGGGTAGAGGAGAGGGGCTTCCCAGGGGGCAATCAGATCCCACGGGCAAGGAGGGAGGATGTCGAGGGGGGTGCTTCTGGCCAGTGACAGGCGGCCCAGGGACCGAGGACAGGAGAGAGACGGTGCCCCCAGCCTGGGCTCCTCTGGGTGTCTGAAGCTGGGGGACCCTCCGTGCAGCAGGTAAGCTGAAAACAGGGCCAGACTGTGCCCCGCAAAGGAGCAACGCCTGCCCCTCAGCCTTGGGGCGCAGGAGGGTACATGGACCCGGGCCAGGGGAGGGAGTGGAGGGCCGATGGGGTGGGGACAGGACTCAGGCCGGGGATGGAGGGCCTAGTACAGACTCACAGTCAGCCGGCCACCTTCCTTCCGCTGGCGCTGCTTCCTGGATGTCACTGTAATGAGCTTCAAAGTCTGCGGGACAGGACAACACGGGGACGTGTTGTGGGGACCAGACTCCCTGAAATGTACACAGCTCCCCAGGGGACATACGGCGCGCCAGGGTCTGTTTCAGGCCCCGCCCCTTGGATTCGAACCCCTCAGAGGCCATCAGGGAGGGGCAAGGTAGCATCATGGTCCCCACCCCCAGTGGGCGGGGCTCTGCGTGGTCATCTGCGGGGTGGATGATGAGGCCTGGGGACAGGCCTCGCTCTGTCTCTTACAGGAGAAGCCGGCATGAACGTCCAGCTGCCACTGTCACCTTTCTGTCCCCAGGGTGCTTCCCTCCCCAAGTCCGAGGGATTTGTGGGGGCCCGCCCACTAGCTCCCCCGAGGCTGGGACTCTGGGGTGCAGCGGCCTTGGCCAGGGCACCGGGCACAGCCCTGTCCCCTGACCGTGACTGAGAACAGCCAAGGGGAATGGTGGCAGGGTGAGGGGCAGGCGGTGAGGGCGAAGGCGGGTGCTGGGCCAGGACCGGGCTCCCTGACAGTGAAGTTCCCTGAGCTGTGGGGCACAGAACCGGCTTCTGCTCAGCCTGAACCCCGGTGCTGCAGGAAGCCCACTGGTCATGAGGGGCGGGAGGGACGGGAGGGTGAGGTGCACAGGTCACGGGCTGCAGTCAGACAGCCCATGTCCTGGAAAGGGAGGGGGGGCAGGCTCCATGAGCAGCAGGGGCGGGTGCCAGGCGGGGCTCAAGGGGATGCGACCCCATACCCACATCAGGGGTGGCACATACCAGGCAGGGGAGGGGTCGGGCTCACTGGGGTCTGCATGTCCCAGGGACCTCTGTCTGGGGCCACAGCATCACCCAGAGCAGGGACGCGGCGCACAGGGTCTGTGGACTCTGCGGAGGCTCTGCCCGGGGGTGACAGGTCCAGCCGGCCTGGGGTCTGTGGCCATAGTGCCCACGAGGACGGCACAGGCGTCATGTGTGGCTCTGCCCTGCTTGGCCCCAGGGACAGTGGGTAGGACTCTGATGGCTTCAGTCCTGCCCCCAGACCTGAGGAGCCCAGCAGTCCCACGGTTCTGCAAAAGGGAACTTAAACGGAGACGTCACAGGGTTACAGATTCAGACTGGAATCGGTTCCTAAGCGCTTACAGATTCTGCACACACGCTCTATCTTACACAAACCCAGTGTCAGCAGGAAGACTGCACGCTGGAGACCCAGCCGGGGGCGGGCCGGCTGCTGGGCCACCGAGGGGCCCGCCAAACGCTCTGCACCCCGGCCTGGCTGGTCACTCGTGTTCTAGAAACTACCTAGGCACTACCGACTACTTCACCTGTCGGTTGGTGTCTCAGCAGAGCCCTGAGCCAGCTGTCAGGTTTCCCGGAAGAGGGTCAACAACCAAGAAACACTCGGCAGGAATGTGAGAACAGAGCCCATAAGGGCGTCGGCTTTCACTGTCCGCCAGCGAGGCGGCTCCATGAGGACAGGGCTGGGCCGTCACCATGTGGGGACGAGCGCTCGCCCGGAGAGATTGGTGACCACCGCTGGGACCCCCACAGCCCAGGACACTGAGCATGGGCTTTGCTTCCCACCCTGTGTTCGCCGGCCAGACTCGCCCCGTCAGCATGGAGGCCGCTCCCCTTGTGGGAGCCTCGCGTGGCCGTGAAGGGAAGGGGGAGAAGCACGTGGAGTAGGGCGGGAGGCACAGGCTGCTGAGGGCGCCGTGCGGCCAGCTCAGGGTGGAGCCCCTCCGTTGTCAGGCCAGAACGGCCCTGGCACAGCATTGCCCAGGAGGATGCCACTGCCCCAGGCCCCACCAGGAACCCCACCACCTGTAGGCCCCACTCACCACCAGGGCCGCATATCTCCCACATGGTTTCCCCCACCTGCAGAGCCTCAGGACTCCCATTCCCTCCATGAAACCTGAGGCTCAGAGCAGCTCCCAGGCACAGCCGTGGGGGGAGTGAGGACCCCCCTCTGCAGGCTCCTCCGCTGAGGCCCCAGCCACGTGGGCCCCGAAGACACTGGGGCCTAGAGGGGCGAGGCCCCAGGAGGGTGGCTGTGCCATGTGTCATTTCACAGGCGCACGAGTTTCCGAACCAGGACCCCTGCCCCAGCGGTATGGGTGCAGCCTGCAGGCAGCCCCCCAGGCTGAGCCACAGCCTCTGGGCCTTGTCCCCTTTGCGGTCACGAATTAGGTTTTGCAAGTTTGCAGCGATCTCAAAACAGCTGTTCGCGCAGCCAGCGAAAGGTGGCACCGCGGTCTGTACCTTCCTCTCGGTCCCTCCCCGTCGCGTTGACCAGGAAGAGGTCCCAGGAGTAAGAGAGCATGGCGGCCTCGCCGCAGTCTTCACAGGCCGCCCGCAGTGACAGCCCCTCGTTCCAGTTCATGGGGACGCCATGGAAAGTGACCCAGGAGATGGACACCAGTCTGCAGTGTGCAAGTTGGGCTTGAGTTCAGGGAACAGCGTGGGCCTCCCTGGCCGCCCTTCCTGGTCATGTCTATTTAAACCGCCCTCCCCTCAGACTCCACTGGTGCATGCCACCCATGTGGGGCCATGCTGCCCAGCGGTGCCCAGAGGCCACGGGCAGAGGCCCTGGAGCCCTCAGCATCCCCCTGGCCTCAGGGTGCCTCCCCCCTGGAAACCGCACCATCAGCACGGCAGGTGGGTGTCAGGACCCCATCCTGCATGTGCAGTGAGTTTCCTTGGTGGCCCCCAACCCCAGCAGACGTGGGGCTCCCAGGACAACCCCTAGACGGGTGCCGCGGGGACGGCAGGGCAGGTGGCACCTGAGCGCTGAGTCGGGGAGGGTGGACAGGAACACCTGTGCCTCCGACGAGTTCCGACCATGGCTGGACACCGTCAGCGTCACGAGAAACTGGTCGTAGCTGCCACTGAGAGCATCTGCCACAAAGGACAGGGTGGGAGCTGCGGTGTCCAGGCTATGGGCAGTGGGCCCAGCGAAGCAGGGGTGCCCGGGGGTGCTGGCCGGTGAGCATGTCCAGTGGTACCTGTGGGGAAGCATTGGAGGGACTGGTGCACCTGCCCAGTGGGTCAGTGGCCATGGCGTCACTAGGGGCCTCCAGGGAGCCCGTGGATGGTGCCCAGGGAGGCACGTTCCCTGTTACTGGTGTGGGCGGTGTCCACAGAGGGCCCATGCTTGAGGTGGATGGAGAGTGGACGCTGGGTCAGGCCACCAGGGAGGGGGCTCAGAGTAGTCCGAATCTCGACCAGTGCCCCCAGAGCTGGGTCTGCAGAGGGTGGCGGCTCAGAGGCTGGAGTGAGGAGGGGCGGCCACACAGCCTGGAGAGTTCACCTGAGGGTGGCCCCAGGCCTGTCGGGGTCGTAGGACAGGGATCCCCGGAGGATGACAGTGGACGAGGGGGTCCTGGGGACGAACAGGTGTGTGCCCTCGGAGATCACACTGACAGGCGCCCGGGATCGCACCTCCACCTCCACGCAGTAGTTACTGTGCACGGCGCTGCCTTCTACCTGCACCTGGAGCGTGACCACCAGGGGGCGTCAGTGGGACAGGCAGGGTGCTCCCAGCCACCTAGTCTCATTTGTTAGCAGGAAACTGGGGTGGGGGCGTCTAAATGTGTCATCGGCTCCAACTGAGGCTTCACTAAGGTGCTGCCCAGAAAGACTTAGTTCTTCTCAATCCCCAGCTAGTCCCCACTGTGGAAGTAAGCACCCTACTGTGTGCCCAGCCCCCTGGAGATGGGGCTGTGGTGAATGAGGGCGGGAGTGTTTTCCTTCCCAAGTCTATGTGAGCACAGAGCTGGGGGGCTCCAGGCTTGTGGACACAGCGATGCCCCCAACAGTCCATGGGCTATAACCTGCTCCGTCGGCCAAATTGTTCCCTGGCCATGAGTTTGGTTTAGCTCAGCTCAGTCGAAGACCCCTCTCTAAACCCTGAACGTATCAGGGACTTAGAGAAATGTCAGTGGAACTGGAAAAAAACACCACCCTCCCCCGGGACAGGGCAGGTCTGCAGTGACGGGTGCCTGGGAGGCTGATGGGAAGGGAGCGGGCGGCAGGCAGTGGCGGCCTGCCCACCTTGGCCAGCGCAGTGTAGTTCCCAGGCTCCAGAGCGTAGCAGGGGACGGTGATGGTCCGCCCATGAGCACGGACGGCAGGCGGCAGGGGCACCTGTGACCCGGCCAAGTCAGTGAAGGTCCAGGTGTAGGAAAGGCCATGGGCGACGTCACAGAGCACAGCGGCTTCAAAGGTGACCTCCAGTGTCACAGGCTGAGATCTCCACACCTGCGTGTGAAGAGAGGCGGCGCTCTGGGTAGGGGACCGTCTGTGCCAGGGCAAGTGACTGAGAACGAACATGTGAGTTCGTTGAGTGTGGGGTGGGAGTCCTGGGGCCTGGCCCGAGGCACTAGGCCACACAGGGCCCCAAGTCACAGAGGACGGCGCCGAGTCAGAGCACACAGTCAACGAGGACAGCGAAGCCTCTGCTTCCACACTCACACTGAGAAAGACTCTCCTAAGTGCAAAATTCATGGGAAAATACAAAGGAAAGGTTCACAGACTGGATTACAGCAACATTTTAAACTTCTGAATATCAAAAATATAACTTTAAAAACCAATCAGAGACCCTGGCTGGTGTGGCTCAGTGGATTGAGCTTGGGCTGCAAACCAGGCATCGCAGGTTCGATTCCCAGTCAGGGCACATGCCTGGGTTGCAGGCCACGGCCCCAGCAACTGCACATTGATGTTTCTCTCTCTCTCTTTCCCTCCCTTCCCTCTCTAAAAATAAATAAAATCTTAAAAAAAAACCAATCAGAGAAAAGAAAAATCATTTGCCAAATATATATTAAAATATACTTTAATATCATTTAAAATCAAGAAAATTTCCAGCCTCCAACAGATAATTGAGCAAAAATAGGAATCAGTAAGTATATAAATTCCTACCTTATTGTATGGTTTTGACTCTGAAATCATGCAAATGTTTTTATACAGTCACCATTTAAAATGAAGCAAAAAGAAAAAAATCTGGTCATTAGAAACAAAAGAATGTAACCTGATTTCAAACAAGCAACAGAATAAAGATGCACTTCAAGTGACCTCATATATAGCATCCTGGGGGTCTATTCTGAGGGCAGCCGGAACTTCAGATAAATCGGAAGGCTCATGAAGAAGTTTTATTTCTGGTGGTGATGTTGGCAATGTTACTCTGAAAATATTTCACATATTTATTAGAAAAATGCTGAAAAATACTTGCAGAGCTGAAGCAGTGGCCAGCTGGGCGGGTGGGAAGCTTTCTGAGACCAGGGCTGGGCAGCGCCGCCCAGGAAGCCCCGGAGCCCCACAGGGCGCTTGCAGCATTTAAAGAAAAAGATGACAGCCCTTGTAACAATGTAACAAAATGTTGAGGCGGTTAGTCGCCCACGTGGAAGGCAGGCGCAGAGGCTGCCACCCACCGCAGGCACATGGCGCCCCCTGGAGGATTTCTGATGAAGATCTCCCGTAAAAGTTGGAAATGGGCAAGAGTTGGGAAATAAAAGGATTTTAAAACATTGGTATTTGTTACAAACGGAATTTCCCCTTCGGCTTTAAGTGACTTTAGTCATGATTTAAATTACTTTAAAGTTATTATTACTGTTTCTACTCTGAATATGAAAGCATTCTTCCACTCCTCTCAAAACGGCTGGGTTTACGAGCTTCACACTGAGATGCCGGTTCTGAGCCCCTTAATAAGGACAGATGGACAAAATTGAGAGATGGCGGTGGGGTGGAGGGGAGGTTGAGAGGTGGTTCTGAGGAGCCGACAGGTGGGCCAAGGGCTGGGTGTGGGGCGGCAGCTCACCCCTGGGTACTGGAGCTGTGGGGCTTCCACGGGACAGCCTGACCTGCTGGGAGATGGGGCACAGGCCGCCTCTGCTGCTACTGGGCCAGCAGACCCGTGACAGCAGGACGGCGGGGGGAGGTGGTTCCCACACATGGTGGAACATCACGCCGCCATCAAACTCAGTAGTCAGAGACTTTATAACAAGGAAAAATGGTCACACTCTATGCCACAGTCCTGTGATGGCACATGTGTCCATGAGCACATGTGTGCATACATATGCTCACATATGCAAACACATGCGCACAAGTATGCACACACATGTCCGTGCCTGCAGGCCTGGCCCTGGGCTGGCCCTGGCACCCTCGGCTCCCTGGCCTCCCTGCCATGCCTGGGGCAGGGTTCGCCCGACCCAAGAGCACGGGGCGCAGCACTGCCCTCCAGGCTGGTGGCCGCACAGGGCTCCTGGGGATGCAGCTGAGCCAGGGGTCTCCATGCCCTGTGTCACCTGGGGACCCGTGCCCTAGGCAGGAAGAGCTGCTCTGATGACATCAGAGCCCTCGGAGGCACAGAAGACACAGAGAGCGGCTCTGGTTTGGGACCAAGGCGGGTGCTCAGCGGGCACGGAGCCCTCTCTCTGACTCTGGCACCCTCCACCCCTGGCTCTGCAGAAGCCCCGCTCTCGGCACAGGCGGTGCACAGACACTCCTGCAGGCGGACCGGGCGGGGCCTTGGGGGGGGGGCGGAGGCGAAAGCAGGGTGGACTCAGAGGCCAGAGATGGCATGTCCCTCCCTTGGGGGGCTGGCTCAGGGCCCTAGGCCCTGATAGTCACCCTCATGACGAAGGCAGGGGTGGCCTGGATGCCGTGTCCCCATGTGGGCTCCACTGGAGAAGGGCTGCCACCCGGGTCGCTGGCCGGGGGCCAGGGCCTCACCTGCACCTTCCCCGGCACTGGGCTGCGCACAGGTGGTGGCTGGCAGGGCTGGCGCACGACGAAGAGGCGCTTTGTGAGGGAGGCGGCACTGACAGCGTTGAAGGCCAGGACCCGGACTGTGACCTCTTCTTCCCTGGACAGGGACAAGGCACAGATGTGGGGACGCCCACGGTCAGCGGCCCCCTCGTGGCCACACCGTCCAGTCTGTGCAATCTCGCCCTGGAGGCCTGGCCCCTAGAGCCCACGGCGCCCGCCCAGCCAGTCAGGTACTGAGGCCCTAGACGGATGCCACCTGCTGTGCAAGAAACAGGCGCCCTCACGGGGACCCGCCACGTCCCTCCTCGGAGCCCTCCCCACGGCCCTGGCCTGGCCCTCTGTCCACTTTGGGGTGACTCAGGCCACTGTGTGATGGGCACCCCGGAGCCATGACCAGGGGTCTCTGGACAAGACGGTCCCGCTCTGGGTCCTGTCCCGGGAGGCACAGGACAGACCCCCGGTCCACAGGTGTGCCCAGCCCAGAGAGGGCGGAGGGCTGCAGCCTGGGGAGAGCTGGGGCAGGCAGCCCCGGCCAGGTGGGTTGGGTTTGCTGGGGAAGCGCATGTCTGCTCTGCAGGTGAGCGAAGGGCCGTCAGGCAAGATGTCCGGACCTGGGACAGGGCAGTCCCTCCAGGGTCACGGTGTGACTTCCTCCTGGAAGGTGAGACAGGCAGGTCCTGTGGACCCACGTGCCTCACCTGCTGTAGACGTGACTGGCGGAGCTGTTCCCCAGGCTACTGGCGCCGTCCCCGAAGTCCCATCGGTAAGCCACGTTGGTGCCGAAGCTGAGTCTGCACTCGAAGGCCACGGTGGCACCCACCAGGGCCCAGGAAGCTGACACGAGCCGGCTGGCAACGACTCTCCTCTGCACCCAGATGCGGTGGGGCTCCGAGGCCACACTGCCGAGCCCGTTGGAAGCCTGGACCAGGATGCGGTACCTGTGGGGGAGGCCGAGGCCCAGGAAGGACAGACAGTGACAAGGGCCAGGCCGCAGACAGAGCGCGGCTCCACGTTACTCCAGAGAAAGGCGGGAGCTGCCGTTTGTTTGTAGGGTTATCAGAGCACCTGGTGACTTCGACCTGCTGGGGACAGGGGTGTGACACTGCCCCTCTTCGTGACGTGATGCACCTGTCACCTTCCTTAGGAGTTCGCTTCTGCCTCGAGGACAGGGGAACGGCACCTGAACCTGGGACCGCCTGGTTGCCAGGCCCCGCCCCCCACTGCCCACGCCCCCTCACAGAAGTGCCGGGTGTCACTATGGTGAGTGGGTCCCTAAGTCATTCCAGGGGCAGCCTGGCGTTTCCCGACGGCGCTGAGCCCCCACCAGAAGCAGCACCCTGGTGACGAGGACACGCACCCCTGGGGGACGCCGAGTCTCCTCCTGATGCTCCTGTGGGTCGTCCTCACCGGCGCAGCGTCTCCGAAGAGCCACGTGAACTCCAGTGGTGTGGTTTCCTCGGTGACAGCCACAAAAGTGATGTCGACATCGGTGGCAAACACGGTTCCGTTTGTGTGGATGGAGATGGCTGTGACAAAGGGAAGGGCTGGGATGGCCTGTGGACGGCTCGGCCCGGCTTCCCATGCGGGCACAGCCGTGAGTGGGGAGCGGCCTGTGGTCCGAGGGCCAGCTGCACCCGGGGCAGCGCAGGCAGCCTGGGGGCCCAGGTCCCCACGTGTCGAGTGGCCAGCGCCTCCTCTGACCATGTGTACCCACCCACGCACGCCTTCTGACGGAAGCCTTGGGGTCCGTGGCTTCTAGAAGAGTCCAGAGCCACGCCCACTTGAGGGCAAGCGAGGCTTCGGCAGCACTAGCCCCAGACCCTAGGGCTGCCCGTGGCCTTTGACCTCGACCGGCGCGCGCGCGGGACTGGACACGTACGCTGCATCTGGTACTGGATGGCCAGGGGGGCCCAGGCTGGCCCTCCGCCCCCGGGGGCCTGAGAGGCGAAGGACATACTGTAGGAGGACTTGGGGGACGAGTGATGAGTGACGACGGTGCCTGAAGGGACGAGAGGCGAGCAGGGGATGGTCTCAGCTCGGAGCCCACCCCCCACCCCCAGGTGGGGTGTTTCCCAAGCCCTTGTTCTCCTTCCTGCAGCCCAGCATGGGTCAAACCTCAGAGCCCGCATTTCGGAGTCAGACTGGCCTGGGAAACAAACTGCCAGAAAATTTTTCACTGAAACGTCTGTGTTTCCTCCCTCGCCTGTGCCCAAGAGCGCTCTGCGGAGGGACGGCGTCAGCTCCTTCGGAAGGGGCTCTACTTTCCGGAGGAGGAAGACCCCTGTGTGCGCTCTCCCCCCCCGCCCCCCCCCATCCCGGGCACGGCTTACTTCTCGGACCTGCGGGGAGGCCGCTGAAGGCAAGCACTTGGCCCCCGTGGACGCTGCTGGCGTTCATGGTCACGGCTGCGCCCTCGCGGCCCACCGCCAGGAAGTAAGGTCCGAGCCGCAGGGCACCCCCCGGGGACTCAGTGTGCACTGCTGCCTGGAGTGTGTAGACGCCTCCTGCACGGGGAGGGGACGCCGCCGTGAGCCGGGAAATGCACGCACGGTGGCTGAGCTCTCGGCCCGTGGGGTGACCGACGTGGAAACAACTCTCAGAGTCGCTGTCCGTTTTCTCCCATGGGAGCAGGGCCATGGTGGGGGCTCTCGTCCCCTGCAGCAGCTCGGGGTCCTGCACTCAGTGGGGCACAGCGTGTGGCTCACGCCGCCGTCTCGAAGCTTCCAGACAGGGGGTGGTGTGGTCACTGGGCCCTGGGCCCTGCCTGAGGGCCAAGCGGCTAATTCTGTGCAGCGGGCAGTCCTGGGGGCAGCTGAGCGACCCACACGCAGATGCCCGCCCGCCCAGTGGGCTCGTGTCGGAGCCTGACCATGGCAGGCGGCAGAAATGGCCCCGACTCCTGTCGCCACTGCCCAGGGCACAGCCACGTGGGACTCGGTGGGCTGGCCCATCCAGTGGCCGGGCTGATGGGCTTGGACAGGTCGTCTATGCACTCAGAGTTCTCACCTGCCTGCTCCTGCATGAAAAGCCAGCTAGCCTGCTGGGTGACGCTAGGTGTGTGACCGACGTCCCCACTGCCCTGGCCGCTTCCCCATGGGACCTGGGCTGTCCTCCCCCTCTGGCCCCCACGACCTCGTCCCCACACCGCGGCACAACTGCTGAGGTGCAGTGGACGTCCACTGAACCACCGAGGTGGGCAGGATGGAAGACTGAAGCCCACGGGCCCAGCAAACGGCTCCCACCTGCTCCCCCTTCCCACTCGGGGTGCCCGGCCAGCGCGCCCGCTGCTCGGCCTCAGACAACCCCCACCCTCTGTCCTCCGTTGCCCTGTGCATAAGGCCACGCTGTCTCCCCGGGGCTGGGCGGGGCTGGGGGAGAAGGTGCAGGAAGGGCAGGTGGAGTGCGGTCCAGAGTCTCCGCTGTCCAAAGGCGGGAGTCCTGCCCTGAGGGCTCCTTTGTCCCAGTGTCCCTGTGCGTCGCCTGGTCTGCCCCTCGTCTGCTCCTGACACTGAGCCCGAGACGTACCTGTCCTGTACTGGTGGCAGGCGGTGATGGCCACGTCCCTGGGTGTGCGGCGGACCCTCATCTGAACCCCCGAGCCGTCCCCAAAGTCCACCGCCAGACAGAGAGCCGCTGCGGGGGCTGTCTGAATCCGGAGACCCAGACCCAGTGGTGCCTGTGGTGAGCGGTGGGTGGTGGGACCAACTGCGCCATGGGGGCCCAGGGCCGGCGAGGGTCTGGGGTGACACTGAGTGCAGGACTGGAACCACTCGTCCCGGGGACGGGAGGTGAGGGGGCGGCGGGCGTGGACAGGTCTCAGAGGAGGGCTGTGGAGGCTGCGGGGAGGGGCGGGAGCTTCAGCTCTCAGGAAGCCTGACCCTCAGGGGTGCGTCACCAGCGTGGCCAGGGACAGCAGGAAGCACCTCCCGGCAGGAGGGGGACCCCCCGTGGCCGTGGACCGGTATCAGCATCTCCGCGCTATCCTCCCCATTCGCAGCGTCCCTGCTGTGTGCTCTGAGAGCAGCGGCCACCCTGTGCCTCCTCTGACCTGGGGTCCCCAGGTTCTAGGCATGGCCCCAAATGAGGGTGTCCCTGGGGGGACCCTGGGGCCCTCAGCGTACCTGCTGGGCAAGATGGCGGACTGTGACGTTGGGGTGCTGGTCTGAGCACGCTCGGCCATTGTGAGAGGGGTCCCCATGGGGACAGTGGCTGAGGTGACATCCATTCCAGGAAGCCACTCTGGGGCCTTGTCCCCTGCAGAGTGTGGTGGTCCCACAGCACAGGGTGGGGCCCCCACCTTCGGGCTGCAGGGGCCCGCAGGACAGGAGCGCTGGAATTCACAGAGATACCAGTGAGGGTCAGGACAGCTGGTGGCCCCAGCGCTGGTACGTGTCCTCGGTCAGATGGCCCGAAGAGGTGGGGCCTCATGAAGCCCAGCCCCCAGCTCAGGCGGGTGCCCACACTGGCACCGGGGGTTGAAGGCGAGTCCCCCCAGGTGGCCCAGAGAGCCCCCTGCACCCACTGTGGCCCCAAGGCTCTCTCAGCAGGAACTGGGGATGTGCCAGTCAGAAGCCCAGCCCAAGCCCCTGCCGTGCTGGCAGAAAGCGAGCCACTTAACATCAGCCGTAAATCCCAGCCCACAGCCGGGACACGGTGCTCAGAAAGGTGACCCTACGTCGTCCCAGACTGCAGAGACAGATTTCGGCTGCACTTCCAGAAGGCCCCCCAGCATCCAAAGGACCGGAAGTTTGGAACACGGTTCCCAGCTGGCCCAAGGGCCGCTTGTGCCCCCTACACCCACCTGGAAGGTGCCGTCCGCTTCCACAACAACACACGTTAGGTGATAGTGGGGACGGGGGCCACCGCTGCTCCAACAGCTGGTGATTTCGAAGGGAGCTTCCTGGGGGCCCCTGGAAAAAGGGAAAAGAGAGGAAAGCTGCCCACTGTCACCATGTCCCCTGGTGGCGCACCGACCACGGCTCACCGAGGTGGCACTGCCTGTTCCAGCCCAGTGCCGTCAGTCAGGGGACTCTCAGGGACTCGTGACAGGTGTCACCGGGCAGATGGCAGGGGGGCTACAGCCAGTGTCCTGGTGGGACGTGCCACCGGGCACACGGGCGCATTTACAGTTTTACTGAAACCACAGCCACTGTCTGTCTAGCCATCACATTCTTACCACACACCCTCCCAGCGCCAGACACCAGGAGTCTCAGCAGTCCCCTGAAGAACAACCATCAAAAGCCACTGTGTGGGGTGTGGCTTGTCCAGGGACAGCTAGCCGGAGGGACATGTGGTTGGAAGGGGCAGCCAGAGGCAGGGGCGGGGGCAACCTCAACCTGGTGAGGAGGCCGCAGTCGGGACTGGCTCCCCTCGAAGGACATGGGGACCCACAGCCAGTGTGGACAGTGAGCCAACCGGCTAACAGACACTCTGCGGCGTCCTGTAGCTGCCGCCAGCTGGCGGTATGTTTGAACTTGAGCAAGGCTGCCGCATAGGAAAAGCCCCGTTTCCACAAGCCCGGCTCTGGTGTGATGGCCACGGAGCAGCCATCAGAGGGCGCTGAGGACACACACGGGGAGAGCCCGAGTGCTCAGGGAGGGGCAGGCAGTGGCTGCAGGCTGAGCTGTGGCCTTGAGGACAGTCCCCGGGCAGAGGGTCTGCCCTGAGCCCCACTGG
Source organism: Tonatia bakeri (assembly GCA_004024845.1). Lineage (NCBI taxonomy): Eukaryota > Metazoa > Chordata > Mammalia > Chiroptera > Phyllostomidae > Tonatia > Tonatia bakeri. Next base: position 18,365 of record PVIA01005589.1, read on the forward strand.
TCTCTCACAGGCCAAAACATGAGAACACGAGAGACCAGGCAGGGACCCCCTGGGCCACACACATCATCCAGCAAAATCTCAGGGACTTTCTGCGAAGGTCCAGGGCACGGGGACCAGAGGATGGGCCAGCCTCACCGTGCCCTTGGGGAGTGATCCACTACCACGGGCCTCAACCCCCCATGGCCAGGTGGGGTGATGCCCAGAGCACACCTCCCACCCGGGCAGCTCCCGACTCCACCCCCTGCGCCACCCGGTCAGAGCCCCGCCCGAGAGCAGGCAGACAGCCACGTGTCTGGGGTCCGTCCTGCTACACCCCAGGCTGGCACGTGGACCGGGTCATGGGACCCTCGTCACTGTGTCACGGCTGCAGCAGGGTGGCAGCACAGCTCTGGGTATGGCTCTTTAACCCCAGCAACTCCTTGAAAAGTCACTCTTTTCCTCCGCTCACAGAAAGAAGGTGGGTCACCCCTTCTGACAGGGAAACGGCTAAAGGACACAAACTTGGATGTCAGCCCACATGTCCCGGGGACAGGCAGCTCACCCTTCCTGGTGGCCAGGAGCGACCCTGGCCAGCTCCCGGGACCTCGAGGTCAAGGTCTTCCCTGGGGTCGGCAGGACACGGCCGTGACAGCCAGCCGGCCAGCTTCCTCTGAGATCACCTAGAAGACAGGGACGCAGAGCAGCCCTGGCTGCTGACTTCTGCCCCATGAGTGCTGTGGGTCAGGACTTGTGTCCCACCGGGGCAACCAAGGGACACCACGCCGGATTCCCCTCATCAGCAACATGGTCCCCTTGCTTCTCTCAGAAAGCCCCTCTTGTCCTGCACGCCAGACGTAGGACCAGGTGTCTGCCTGAGAGGCACCCATCAGGGGGCCGGTGGGGACCCTGAGGCAGGCCAAGTGGGGAGGACGCTGGCATCATGGCTCAGGCCACTCCAGGCCTCTCACAGCAGCGACCCCGCTGCTCCTCCCCGGCCCCCCGCTCCATTGGTCGTTGTACTGTGGCCACCCTCTCGGCCCCGGAGCGGGGTGAATCAGAAGGGGCACCATGAAGACCAGAGGGAGTGGGGTGGGAGATGGGGAGGGGGAGGGGACGTGTGTGGCTTAGGCTGGCTCCAGGGAAAGGGCCTGGGGCGCTTGGAAGGTCCGGGAAGGTGGTCGAGGAGCCCGCAGGGTGCCTGGGGCTCAGGCAAGTGTGTGTGACCCTGTTTCCCAGGCGTCACTGCCTCCCAGGAAGGCGCCTCACCAGAGCCTGAGCCCCCGGGGGGTTTAACATGGGCTGTTAGGTTTGACCCTTAGCACCCCCGTCAGCCGGCCCCCTCACAGCCACCCCGGCCCCCTGGTTCCCCCCCTGCTGCATCTGCTGGGGGTAAATCCCAGCAACTTCAGGGCATGTGCCCTTTCGTCTCACTGGTGACGTGCTTTTAAACGTCCCTGTGCCTACAGTGCCCTGCATGGAACTGTGTGAAGGCCACACGGGACGCCAGCAGAGACAGGGAGCAAGGAGGGGATGAGGCTGAGAACGGTCCCTGCATGTCCTATGAGCTGGCCATGGCCTCGGGGGGCTATCCGTGTTTAAACCCACGTAAGTGAAGGTTAGGGGTCAGGGGTAGCTTCTCATTGCATCAGCGCTGCGCCAAGGGCTCTGGGTGTGGACACGGGACGCCCGTCACTGCGGAATGTTCTGGACGCCAGCACTGGGCGGGAAGCTGAGGTCCTGAGGGCTGCACTCAGCTCTGGGTGGAAAGGAGTCGCTGAGGCACATCTTCCTGAGGCGGGGACCCCTGGGCGCGTCCTCCAGGGCCCGGCCTCCTGGTGTCGCAGGGGTGCTGGGTGACGCCAGTTTGGGGTGTGGGGGGTCATACCCACAGCTCAGACAGGTGCTCACAGAGCCCGGCAACTGGAGGGCTCCTCCATGTGGGAAACTGGCCCCGGGCATAGCCCTCGGGGCAGGGCCAGGTTCCAGCTGCTCCAAACAGAGCTCACCTGGGGACGTACCTGGCAGGTGCACCCCCAACCCCCCAGACCTCAGTGCGTAAGCAGCTGCACACACCTGAGTTGGGTTTCTCAGGAAGCAAAGGTGCCAGTTGCTCCCAGGCCCCCTGCCCCATAGGCCCCTGCATGCGGCAGGGTGCTCTGCTCTCTGGACACCGCCCCCACCCTCCCTGGCCTGCCGCTGGGCCATCTGGGGCACAGGCTGGGCACATCGGTCACCAATCGCACTGGAGCAGGAACAGAAGGAAACCACCAGATCCTGGCAAGAGCCGCTTACCTCCCTCCAAGTGGCTCCCGAGGGTGGATGGCGGCAGGGTCAGCAGGGTCAGCAGGGCAGAAGCCAGCAGCCCGCAGCCCCGGCCCATGGCTCCGGCTCGCCAGATCCCAGCCCCCAGGCACAGCTGCACAGGCTGCCCCGGCCCGGTTTGTACCTGGGGACGGCTGGCAGAGCCCCTGGAAACGCTCCTCCCCAGAGCAGGGGTCCCACCCCCTCTGCGGGGCTGCTTCCCTGGGATCAAAGCGTCCTGAAGGGTGTTAATGAGAGTCGCTGGGAGGCCACAGAGCAGCTGCACTCTGTCACCCTGGTGACAGAGGACACACGGCGGGGGCTCTGCCCTCTCCAGCCACCTGCAGCTGATTCCCAGGGTGGAGGGAACAGCCTCTTGCACCTGGGACTGAGGGGCCTCACAGTCTGGACAAGTTGTAACTGCTGAGTCAACAAGTTAGGTGCTCTGACCCCGCCCCTCCCCACTGGCTCCAGAGTCAAAGCGGATGTCAGAGCTCAGCGTCCCCACCCCATGGGCTGTCCCCGCAGGCGTTTGGTCCTTTGGTCGCTGGGGTGTGGGGAGATGTCAGCCACCAGCTGCTCCCTCTGCAAAGACGCCTGCAGCAGGTCCCTGGGAGGGACATGGTGACCGTCACGGTGCCAACCACGCTTCAGTGTACAGAGTTTGGGCCGTCATTTCTCTCAAAAGCACATGAAGGAAAGGAAGTCAGCATGACCACCGCTGGGCAACGCCTGCGAGAACGTGAACGCCACGAACCTGTCACTACCTGCACGGAGCCAGGGCCCCAGCCAGGGTCCTTGAGCAGCATCCCTGCAGGGAGGGTGACCAGCCGCGTGCACGTCAGTCCCTGGCGGCTGGTGCGGGGCCACAGTGGCCCCGGGGAGCGTGGGCCTGGGAAGGACCACCAGGACAGTCCCACCCAGTCACGGCACACTGTGGCCCAGCCACGGTCGGCAATGGCGTGTCCGCCATCCACAGGCTGCTGTGCAAGGGCTCTGCCCTCTTGGGGGCTGGTCGGGAACCTGCTCTTTCCTGAGCTACAAAAGGTGGCCTTGGGGTGCTGTCGGTAAAGCAGGGCTGGGGGCCTCCCTGAGTCCAATGGGGAGGGAGGAGCCGCCCCCCTGCTGTCCCCGCGCCCAAGGCTCCTGAGAGGCCCAGGCAGAGCCCTGCAAATGCAAAGCTGCCGGTCCTGCTATGACGCAGCAATGACGCCATCCCGATGCTCAGGGACGCCCCTTGGCCACGCCGAGCACGGGGACCACAGAGCCTCACGGTCAGCACTGCCCGCACCTATAGCGCCGAGATGCCCAGCTCGAGCACCCTGGACGCTGCTTCGCCGCGGCGCATGTGAGGCCACGCTGCTCCCCTCAGGTCTGTGAGGCGGTGGGTGGCTGTTCACTGAAGTGTGTCCATCATTGTCCCGGCCACTGAGCCGCAGCGCTGGGAAGGGCCCCACTCAGACTCCAGTCCTGGGTTCTCACCCATCCCTGCTGCCGGCAGTGTGGGCCGGGGCAGGTCCCCGAGGCGGGCCTGCCCAACGAGCTGCCACGGGGTGCACCTGGGGGGCCCACTGTGTCCCTCAGCAGGGCCGCAACTTGTGTTAAATCCCCTAGGACGCCAAGTGCATCTGTGTACCGTGGGCAAGGAGGTGCTCTCTCACGAGTAACTCACACGAACAAGCGGTGCCCTCTTCATACACCAAACAGCATCATTCCAGTGCTGGGAGATAACCGAGTTCCCAGCCACGGACGCACCTTCCGCAGCAGAAACCTGGGCTGCCAGCCGCTGCAGGCCTGGCTTTGCCATGCATGGGGCCTGGAGCCACAGCCGGGGCCCCGCGACAGGCCAGAGGAGGGGCGAGGCTGCACAGCAGGGACGGTGGGACCTGACTCGAAAGTGCTCGTGTGGCAGGACATCGAAGCACACTCGAGCTGATGTCAGGAAGCCCCTGATGTCACCCAAATGCAGGAGGAGCCACAGAACACCTTACGTCCACCCCTGCCCACCCCTTCCTCTGGTTCCAGACGACCTCCTCACTCCTCCGTCTGCAGAGGCCCCGACAGACTGTGCGGTGTGCACCCTGCGCACAGGTGCAAGCCAGCTCACCCAGAGAAATGACGCTGTGCCCCCCTCCCCCGGCTGGCAGGCAGCGGATCCCCCGGACCTGAACACTGTGATGCAGACAGACACCCACGAGTCCTGTGTGTTCCTCCTCTGGACACAGTGTTCCTTCCAGAATGATAGGTTCCATGACCTGTGAAAGGACGGGCATCCGGGACCCGCCCTGGCCTCAGGGGACCCTGGGAGGTGGGCAGCCCAGAGTCTCATGGCGTCACAAGGCCCCACACTGCAGCTAGAGCCCGGGCCACTCTGACAACCTGGAGCAGAGCTGGACAGGTGAGCCCAGGACACTGGAAGTGGTCCGGGTCGGTCCCATAGGTGCTCCCGGCCACACTGTGCCGAGCTGGACACAGGGCCCAGGACAGCAGTGCCACGGGAACAAGTCTGAGTACAGGAAAGTTTTCACCGCTTTCGTAGAAAGTCCTCCTTAGAGTCTGGGCAGATTCTCTCCACAATGTCTTAGGAGCAAACAAAACAGACTTGAGAAAAAGAGAGTAACAAAATAACGTGTTTATCCAACTGAGTATCTGTTAAGGCACTTCCTTGTTGAAAGGCTTCCTCGCTGAAAGGAAGACAAGGGGACTACACAGAACCTGTGCTGCTGTGAGGATGGCCACGCAGCCAGATGCACCCAGCGGCCTGTCGGGTTCCAGCGGAGGCCCCCAGGTGCCCGGTGGTCAGCGGCGCTATGACAAAGCCGGGATGAAGTACTGCAGGGCCACGTCCTCGTGGAGCAAGTCAAAGTGGACCATCTTGTGACTCACGACATCTGGGGACCGAAGACACTGTTACTGTGGAGCCTCCCACACATTCGTCCCTGAATCCTGGATGCCCCTCCCCCAGGTGCCGGTTAATCCAGAGCACCCGCCCCCGCAGGGATGGTGGACGAAGCTGAGGCTGGGCACCGCCTGGAGAAGGGCAAACTCCGCAGGGGGGCACCACCCCGGGGGTGTGCCCGGAGGCCCAGCGGCCAGGACCCTGGACCACAGGGCGGGAGCAGGGCTGCTCGAAGGACACCGCTGAGGCCGGGGGGACGCAGGCGGGGGGGACTCGCAGTGCAGTGCCCTGGCGGAAGAGCCCCCGACCCTCCGCCAGCCAGGGGACGTGCCGGGCCCCGGCCACAGCCTCTCCAGAGCAGCACTGGCAGGCCCTGGCGACCCCGCTTCCCCACCCCTCCTGTGCTGTCACCCACACGGGCCTTCCCACTGCACCCGGCCTACTGCCTCCTGCGGTCTCTCCTCCAGACTCTCATTTTAAAGACATCTAGAACGTTCCATTCCTTCTCTGCACAATGTGGACCACCAGGCATGCCCCGGGCCCTCCTCTTTCTCAGCTCTGCCCCCTGGTGGCTCAGTGTCAGGGGCTGTGAGCGTGGCGGCGAGGAGACAAGCTAGCCCCTTGTGAGTGTGGCCGACGTACACCCGTGCCAGGCGGGCGTGCAGCCCAGCCGGCAACACGGGACGCAGACTGCAGACTTGGGACGGCTGTGGAGCAGGGTGGGCTGAGGCACAGGGAGGGAACAGCGTTGTTGTGGCGGACCCTGAATCCACACCAGACGGGGTCAGGGCTCCGCAGACAGCAGGTCAGGCCGACAGGGCAGGATGGTCAGCATGCACGCCCACCACGCCTCTCTGGGCGCAGACCACACGTGAGGCCCAGCAGGGCAGCGAGGACCCGCCTCCGGCACCTCTGAACCCAGAAAACCCGCACACCTGGCGGCCCGGGAAGAGCAGGGGCCCCAGGGCCCGGCTGCCACGTGTGGACGAGATACGCAGAGCCCGGGAAACCGCAGCCGACGCGGGAGCTGTCACAGGGGAATGCGCCCAGGGCACACTCACTGCAGATGGCCTTGGTCGGGTTCACCTGCTGCCCAGCCAGGAACTGCAGGAACTTCCTGATGTCTACCTGCACTTCCGCCATCTGCTCGGGGTCTCTGTCCTGGGAGGCGGCTGTGGCGGCTGGAAGGACAGGAGCACCAGCAGTGTGACGGGGCCCAGGGATGGCACGGCGACTGTGTTAGACAGAGGGCCCCGGCGGCCCGGTGGCAGCGTCTGGAGAGACGCTGTGAGGTGGGGGCGTCACTGATCCTCACACAGGCACCTGGGAGTCCTGACTCTAGGGTGCCACGTGGGTGTCCAGGAAATCATCCTCCCAGGGACCTGACTCGTGACCCAAGCACCCCCTTCAGGTCCCAGAGGGTGGTGTCCCCTAGGCCCTTCCATGGGCCAGTGCAGGGCCTGGGACTCCAGAAGGAGAGAAGATGCCCCGCAGCCCGGGATAGGCACCAGGTAAGACCCTGCCTGCTGTTCACTGACATGACGAGACCGGAGTGAGACCCTCGCTTGGCTCTTACCCACGCTGGGCCCCCAAACCCCCACTGGGCGGCCCGAACCCCGCAGCAGCCCTGCGGCGGGCCGGGTCGGCCCTGAAGTTGGCAGGGCTCTGTCCAGAGCACGGGCGTGACTGGAAGGGTTTTCACGGCAGGGGCGGTCACTGCCCCCAGCCCTGGCCCGATCTTCCCTGCCCACCCGCCCTCCCCACCCCACACCAGTCAGCCCCCTGTCCGCTCACGGCACCGATGCTGTGGCCCTCATCACCTTGGGTGAGACAGACAATGTGATTCGTGAGAACAGCCCGCATTTGCTGACCTGCTTTTCTCAGTGTTAAAGGGACCCAGGCAGGAGAAATAAGAAATGTCCTCTATCTTTCCGATTGCGCCCCAGGTGGGAACTTGCTGACTTTCATGGCAGACACAGGGGTTTCAGAGCTGGCAGGGCCCCCAGTTCCCAGACCCCGAGCCCCCCTCAGCCCCAGTGCAGACACAGCCCCTCCGCCAGGAGCCCGCCCGCCCACACCCCCATCCACCACAGGGGTGGGCAAGCCCTCCTGTTGCCCGTTCTCTCCCCAGGGACACGGCAGGTACCACAGTTCCACCTCTTCCCGGTTGGAGGCCTCCGTAAGGTGTGAAACAACCAACTTTTCAGAAGCAAAACCCAACCCATCGGAAACCTTACCTAATGGAGGATTTCCAAGATCTTTAAAATGAGTTGTAACACACACTAATTCGGATTCTATTTTCAAGTTCAAATCTCCATTCAGGTTCGCTTCAATAATCTGCAAACAGGGTATTTCAGTCTTCAGAGAAGCGACAGTCCCTGCCAGACATCAGCCCCCACCACAGCAGGTGGCGGGTTGCCCCACAAGCCCCAGGCCCCCAGCATGGCACTGAGGCCCCCACGGCCCCAGCGACAGGGGACATGGCTGAGAACCGGGACGTGGGGACCCCCCAGGAAAGGGGACCTCCGAGCGGAGAGCTCGGCAGGGACGCCTGGCTCCCTCACAGGAGAAGAGGCGATGGGGGCAGGAGCCCTGGAGAGAGGATGGCATCCTGGGCCCCGGAGGGAGGGGTCGAGGCTGAGGACTCAGCCCTCCCTTGGTGGTGGCTGCAGGCCCTGATCCCCCGAACAGAAGAACAGGCCCACGGGGTCTCGGGGAGCCGCCCACCCTGCTCTCCTGGGCTCTGCAGCTCTGCAGGCCCCAGGCATTCCTGGGGGCACCGTCCCTGGGGGGGCCTCCCACCTGATGATGGGCCGGCATTACGGCAGCCACGGGAGCACCGTGTGGCGCGCTCCTACTGTGCCATCGGAAGCCGACTGTAGGTCAAAGTGAACTCTGAGATTAAGCCGGGAAGGACAGCTACTCTTAAGGGGCGCAGCTGGAGAATGGAATGGCCCCCACACTCTCCAGGCTCGGAAAACCTCTGCGGCCCCGAGAGCTCCACCAGCTGCACTCTGCCCCAGGCCCCCCGACAGCGCTCAGTGACAGCCCACAGAGTGACAGTCCCACAGAGGGCTGAGGGGCGGGGACTCGAAGACGCTGAGACTGAGCACCCATCCAAGGAGCAGGCGGGGCAGCTGGGGATCCAAGACACTAGTGGGAAGCTCGTCACACAGCCCCAGCAGCAGGAGGAGGGCTGGGGTTGTGGCCCACAGTGGAGAGGCTAGTTGCCTCCCAGAAGAAGATGGCGGGAAGGCGCTGGGAAGAGCCGGCACTGGGGGAAGGACGGCACCAAGGGTGGCCCTGCGGGGGGTGGGGCAGCGCACCAGTTGGGGAAGGGAAGAGCTAAGGAGAAGCCCAGCTGTGAACAAGGTCACCCCCAGTGCCCGACGCTGTCTGGTGCTGTGGCGTGTCGTGACGTTGCGGTGGACCACCGGAACAGCAAACGGAAGCATGGCATGCGGCCTGCTTGGCATGCATGCGCTCAGAGAGGGGCATTGGCCTGGGGGGCGGTGGCCTGGGCTCACCGCTGCCGTCAGGGCCTCATGAAAACACGCGTGTCGGCAGGTGGGGTGTGCGGTCCTCGCCAGTGTGAGGACAGGGAGCCAGGGCAGCATACACCGCTAGCACCTGTGGGTGCAGTCACGGGGCACACCGGCAGGTGTGACAGCTCTCCCCGGGGGCGCTGGAGGGCACCCCCACAGGCTCGCAGCCTGAAGCAAACCCTCAGAGCTTTGTCTAAAGAGGTTGTGACTTACAAGATGATTGCTGATGTTTTTCATCTTCTCCACCACGCTCTTCATGGTCTTCAGGACCGGCAAGTAAATACTGACCTGCAGACCCAGGGGGAGAACCAGAGCATGACTCGGCTGGTGACCACGGGGTGAGCTCGCTCTGGGGCTGGGCGTGGCCCTGGGCTTCAAAGCCCTGGAGTCCTGGGTTTGAACATCCGAATGAAGTTCTTAGATCACGGAGAGAAAAGCAGTGAGACAGCCTTGCTCCCTCACACCTGCCTCTGGCCAGCTCAGCGACCGGGTGCCTGGGGGCACTGCTGGCTCCAGGACAGCCGCGCTGGCCCTGCAGCTCTAGGCCCTCTGTGGGCGCCCAGGAAAGCGGCTCGAGGGAGTCCCTCCACCCCTTGCACCAGCGTTGGACGGGGCTCCCACTGGTGCTGGACACGCTGCTGCTTCCTAGGCGTGCGGCCGGCCCCAGTGGAATCTACTCCACATTTGTCACCACTCCTCTGCCCAGTTGTGGCCGAGAGGCGAGGGACCCTCGGGCACTGACTTTGCTTCCCGTTGCCCTGGGCTCCTGCCAGCAGGCCCGAAGCAGCTGCTCCCCCGCGCTGTCCCACACCTAGACATGCTCCCCACGCTTCGAGGAGCAGTCACCTTCTGTGACTCCCAAACCGTGCCCGAGGCCCCCATGGCTGACAGAAACATGGTCCCGTGAGGCCTTCCTTGTGTGGTTTCCTGTCAGTGAGTGCCGGGCGGGCGACGTCCCCGCCCCTCACGGCCCAGTTCAGGGTCTGTATGGAAACCACCAAGGGCTGAACCACTCTGTCTGTCCGGGAGCTTCCTTCCTGACCGTGCCACCATCAGATAACACACGCTGCAAAGGTTATAGCTGGAATCAGGGGACTCAGGGACGCCACCTTGGACGGGACGAGCCACGGGATGCGGTGCCACTCACGTCAGAGTCGGGGACTGTCGGCTCTTGCAGGTTCTTCCACAGTTTCCTGGGAATGACCTTGACCGGGATGTCGTGGGTCACCATGCGGCTGCTGTTGGACGCAGACGACTGCCAAGAGGAGAGTCCAGAAATGCTTCTGCTCGTCTCGCCAGGACACCACTGGCCACCTGCCCAGTGTCGCACAGCCCGCCCCGTGGCCCCCGGCTGTCTGGGAGGTCCGGGGTCGCCCGCTGCTCGCCACGCACCAGCTCGACCGACACCGTCAGGCAGGGAAAGTGCTTGTTCGTCAGCTTGACTTTCAGGGAGCGGGCGTTCTGGGCTGTCTTCAGGGCGCGGAAGAGATTCTCCGACGTGAGCTCCACGTAGATTGCATTGTTCTCCTCGGAGACCCCTTCCATCTGGAACTCGCTGAAGAAATTCTCCTGAAGGAGGCCACAGGGTCACCGGGGTGCAGCTGTGCCCCCTCCAGCCTGCGGCGTGGGCCGTGGGGCCCGCTCACCTGCGGTAGCTCGCACCACATGCTGACCCCACCGCCGGCCGCCGTGTCGGCCAGGATGAAGTTGAGCTTCTGCGGGCAGATGCGCAGGGTGCAGGTTCGGGCCAGCTTGGCCACCATGCAGCTGACGCCTGCGGGGGTGCGCACGGGGTCACTGCACAGGACGGTGGCGTCCACGAGGCCAACACTGGGGCCCCAGGGGTCCGGCCAGCCTCCCAGCCCCCAGCCGCAGGTGCACGAGCTCTGAGCACAGACACTGAAGTGGAGTGAGCCTTCTCTCACCTCTGGGCCGGCACAGCCTGCCACACCTGCCCCGGAAAGGCCTGTGCCCAGAAAACCACCTCAGCTGGGTCGGGAAAGCGACTGGACCAGAATTGGGTGTTTGTCACCATGCTGGGCACCTGCATCACTGCACTCAGTCTCCCTCCCCCTGCACTCAGTCACCATCCCTGTCTCATTGTCCTTGGTTCCCATCCCACTGTCCTGGGTTCCTGTCCCACTGTCCTGGGTCCCTGTCCCCTTGCCCTCAGTCCCCGTCCCATTGCCCTGGGTCCCCTTCCCATTGCCCTTGGTCTCCATCCCAGTCCCGTTGCCCTCAGTCCCTGTCCCTTTTCCCTTGGTCCCTGTCCCATTGCCGTCAGTCCCTATCTCACTGCCCTGGGTCCCTGTCCCATTGTCCTCAGTCCCTCTCCCTTTTCCCTTGGTCCCTGTCCCATTGCCCCCAGTCCCTGTCCCACTGCTTTGGATCCTCGTCCTGTTGCCCCTGGTTTCCATCCTACTGCCCTGGGTCCCTATCCTATTGTCTGCAGTCCCTATCCCATTGCCCTCAGTCCCTGTCCCACTGTTTTGGATCCCCATCCCATTGCCCCTAGTCTCTGTCCCACTGCCCTGGGTCCCTGTCCCGTTGCCCTGGGGCCCTGTCCCATTGCTCTCAGTCCCTGTCTCACTGCCCTGGGTCCTTGTCCCACTGCCCTGGGTCCCTATCCCATTGCCCTCAGTCCCCATCCCGCTCTCTACGGTTCTTGTACCGGTTCCGTCGCCCTCCGTCCCCATCCCGCTGCCCAGTCCCCGTCCGGCTATCCTGGGTCCCTGTCCCACTGCCCTGGGTCTCTGTCCCGCTGCTGTTGGTCCCCGTCTCACTCTCCACGGTGCCCGCGCCCCTCACATCCGCAAGGCGCCTTCAGGCACGCCTGTCACCCCCGCGGGAAGCCCGCAGCGCGCTTTCCGCCTCCCGACCCGCCTTCCGGCCCGCCCCCCTCCGCCCCTCTCCATAGCCCCGCGCGGCTACGACCCGCTCACGCGTGAAGTGGTTCAGACAGGCCGGGTCCACAATCTTGGCGCGAAACTTCATGGTGGGGCGCGGGGCGCGGCGCGCGCGGGCCCAGCTGGCGGCGGACTGGAGCCCCGCCCTCAGCGTCCCGCCGGAAACCGCACCGCGGGCCCGTTGGTTCCGTCCCGCCAGCGGCGTCTGCCTTCGGGATCGCGGAACCTTCAACGTCCAGGTGCGGGAAGTGGTTGTAGTATTCCCAGGTGGAAAGAACGCTGGGACACCTATTTCCAATTCTGTTGAAACGTCAGAAATAAACCCAGCCGTTCGCTGATAAAGGATTAAATAAAAGGGTGCTCCCACGCCCACCTCTCTGCCGTAGGGCGGCTTAAGAGCCCCGCTCACCGCGGCAGCACAAAGCTGGATTGTGGGGTTAATGTTGTTTTAAAGTTAAAGTTTTAAAGGGTGGTGAACACAGGATTTTAAAGAGCGCTGATGTTAAGTGATAACTCCGCGATTTTGTCTAATGATGAATTTCACCAGATCCTGTTAAAATTCTTACAGTGTAAATAATGGAAACTATGTGGACTTCAAAAAACAAAGCGAAAATAGGACAAAAATGGTATCCGAATTGGTTTTTCAAAGACGAGATTATCCATATTAACAATGTTATTTTAAACTGTGCTTTGCAAATAGGAGCCTGCCATTTTGTTTTTAATTTGCTGCAGAATCTAGATATAAAAAGAATGCAGGTTATTATAAAAGTGCAAAATGTAAAAACTACAAAGTTTTTCCTGTTGTAAGACTATAATATGAAGTTGAATTCCAGTCTAAGTTGTTACAGACAAATGTTTGCCAAACTAAAAACGATATAATGTCACGTTTAATTTGTTGACATGCTTCAATGCTTTGTAAATTAATTGTAAAAGTGAGATAAATGATTAGAGGTGGTTGCTATGGAGATCGTAAATATGATTTTAAAATGTAACAAGCTTTGTAAGCAGTGTTTCATAATACACTGACCTTTACTTTAAATTGTCTGATTTTATTCCATAAAAAATAAAACAGTTTAAAAATTTCCTGAGACTTGTGTGATTATGCATTCTGTGCAGACAAAAGACCCAAATAATACAAGAAGTTTTGACCCAACTGGTAAAAAAAATAAACTGTGATGATCCTTTCTTGAAAGACAAAAGGCATCTTATGCACTCTTTGCAGTTTTTTAAATTTAAATTTTAAATTAAATTTAGCCAATTAATGATTTGATATTTCAGAATTGATAGCGTGTTGACACTACTTCCTCACATGTTTTCAAATGCTCCTGAGCTGAGGATGGACAACACCAGAGATGGGCAGGAGCCTGCTCACACGGCTTTGTGAATGGCCAGCGAACCCCCTTCTGACGTAAAACTGGCCAGACCTCAGGGGTCAGCAGTTCAGCCCGAGGACGACCCGGGGGGAGATGTGCTGCTGCTCATTATGTTTGTTTACCGCGCAGAAGTGCTCTCATCCTGTCCCCCAAGACTGTGGTCAGGATGTGGCGCTGGAAAGAAGGTCCTCACGCGGCCCTCGCAGCTGCAGAGACTGGAAGCTGCCGCGGGAAGTGTCTCCATTTCCCGAAGTCTTCTTCCGGGCGAGCACTGTGTGAGAGGGTCTTCACACGGGTGGTTCCAGTCCTCCTTTCGCCTGGTTTTTAGAAGTCTCTGTTGTGGCTTTCGGAAGTGACACCCTCCAGCTGAAGGTGGGATGCACTGGGCTCGATACTGGTTTATAGCGACCACTTTGTAGCCACGAACTCACTGTAGTTTTTCCTCCTCTGCAATACATTTTTACATCGACTTCATCGCACCCCCAAGGAGTTCTTCAGGTCATCTGCAAGCACTCATGTCTCACTTCCTCACCCACGTTAATCTCCCATTGCTTTGGCTTCTCTAACTGCATCTACCAGTGCCTCCTGGTCAGCGTTAGACAACAGTGGACGCCCACACCCGGCAGGAACGGGAACAGCTAACCCAGTGCTGTCATGAGAAAGACTGTGGAGTGATACATCTTGCTCTGGACACAGGTTCGTCTCTCAGTGCTCCTGCAACACGGGCCACCCTCAAAAGCTAACGTGCCACAAGGAGACTGAAACCACACTCACAGTTTTTATTAGTAAAATCCGTTCACTTTTTACCGGTAAGTACGAACCCGATATTCGGCTCCTACGAGAGCCGTAAGTCTGGGGATGAGAACACGAGCGTTCCGGACCCGAGGTCATGACCGCCAGCCCCAGGCCCTCTAGCTGGGCTCCGCCGGGCTGCCGTGGACCCGGAATCTGTATAAACACGTGTACTTCGGGTGTCCCCAGTTGCTGAGGATTTTAAGTTTCACACATAATAAGGGCTCAGAAACTTCATGCTGGAAATAAAGAAAAGATACCATGAGTGGCTTATCAAGAAACCCATGCCAAAGAATCCTAAGGAATGCTGATGTGTGGGGACTCTTTCCTGCCTTCGTGAGTAGAATTGAACCTGCTCTCATGGAGGAGAAGGGAGCCCCCAGAAGGAACGAGGTCCTCAGAGCACAAATGCAGGGTGAGGGAGATGACGTGGTGGCCTGGATCCCCACATGCTCCACGGCCACTGTCACATGCCGCAGGGCAGCCTGTTGACCGCCGCAGGGTGGGAGGCAGAGACGCGGGTAGTCAGTGAAACACGTGTGTCCACAGGCACACTCGTTTCTCAGACGGTGTTTTCTCCCCGTTGGCCAAGCCGAGCCCTAACCCCCTGCTTTCACGGCGTGCGAGATGCCTTCTACCTCCTGTCACTTCCCATGGCTGATGAGAAACAATGACGATTCGTTTCACATGCCTCAGTGCCGTTCAGGAGAGGGTCACATGTGAGCACTGGGTAATTCTCCCCATTGTGTTAGGATGGGAAGTTTGCCTGTCTTATCTGGTATTGAATATTTATTCACTCTTTCTCCGAGTTCCTCTGTGCCTCTGACCACATCACATGCACCACCACCTGCCTCCTTATGAGAAAGGTGAGACTGTGACCGTGAACCCTAACAGCAGTGAGGCAATCCAACAGGTAAGATGAGGACCGAGAAGGTGAACGCACAGGGCCCGGCACCGATGACGCCCCTTCATTATGACAAAAGCATGAGCACGTGATTCTGGAACATAACAGTATCACACTCCAGCACACCATGTGACATTTTGGGTGAAATGTTCAAATGAAACCCATAAATTATTGCACCCATATTATTACCCGACCAACCGCACTCAAGCAGGCCTTACTTCTGCTGGATCCTATATCTACACATATTTTAAAGTGATAGCAAATGTGGAAGAATGAGGCTTAGAAACTGCTTTTTTATTTGCCTGGCTTCTGTCTTAACATGCAGGTAGGCACTCAGAGCTGAGAATAGAGGTTCAGCTTGGCCTCGCCTCCCTCACTTTTGTCACCACCGTGAGGCATACAGCCCCAGCCCGGCCCTCACCAGGGCTCCCCTTACCTGGAGCTCAAATGTTTGCACGGTGGCCCTGGTTTTGTTGTACACAAACTGGCCCAGGAAAACCTCCTCTCCTTCACACTGTGCTGAGATGCCCTGCGGAGGAAGCAGCAGGTGAGGAGTGGTTTCTCCAGCAGAGTAACTGGAGGCAGGTGTGTGTTCAGGTAGCAACAGTTCTCCAGGCATCTTGGGGTCTTACCAGGGGTGCAGTGCTGTGCTAGGTGCCAGCACCCCTCCACACCCAAAGGTGTCACACTTGGGACCCACAGCCACTTCGGGAAACAGGCGGGCTGAGCTCCCATGGTTAACAGTAACCAAAGCTGAGAGTGAGACCAGCCATGTAGCCGCCCTCGAATGTGAGGCCCGTGGGCCCAGCACTTCCCTCCCAGGGACAGGTTCAAAGGCAGTGAGAGCCAGAGTCCGCTCTGTGACTCATGCGGATGGGTGCAGAAGCTTTGTGCATATTGGCCAGAAATGTGGGAACGACTTAAGGTCCGTCAAAGGGTGAACGGATGGATAAAATGTGGTGTATCATGCAATGGAGTATTTTCAGCAATTTAAAAAACAAAACAAAACATCGACATGTATTATATGACGTGGACAAACCTTGAAAACACAATGCCAAGTTAAAGAAGCCATTCACAAAAGACCACACATGTGATTCCATTCACAGGAAGCTTCCAGAAGGCTAGTCTACAGAGACTCAGAGTATCGGTGGCTGCCTGGGGCTGGGGGACTGTGAGGGGGGGATGGGGGTGGCAGCTAACAGGTGCAGGGTTTCTTCAAGGAGTGATAAAATATGCTGAAACTGATTCAGTGGTGATGGACACGCAGCTCTGTGATTACACTAAGGGCCACAGAAGTGCACATTTTAAATGGGCGGATTGCATGGTATGTGGATTACGTCTTGGTGTGTGGACTACGTCTCAATAATAAAGTCAGACCCAAACATGTTGGAGGATGGGAAAACCATGGAGGAGAGGTAGTCCCCATTTTTCCATCCGAGAACATCAGTAGATAGAAACCAAAACTAAAAATTAAGAAAATAATAAAAGCAATATGAAGGCAAGAACCCAAATAATTATTTTCAGCTAAACCTGTGGCAAGTGGAAGCTTCCGGACAGTCAAAACCAGAGGCTGAAGAGGTGGGACAAGCAAAATCCGTGTTTCATTGTAAATGTGTGGAAATGTTCGATGTTTTCACGGTGTATGTATGACGCTGATTAAAGTAAAATTAAGTAGTAGGAATCGTCTGACCCAACCCCCTCACTTTGTAGATGACAAAGCAGAGTCCTGGAAATAAGTGACTTTCTCACAGTGACACAGATGACACCCCAACTCCTAGTTCTGGCCAACCACCTCCTCCCATAATCCACTCTGAACAAGGACCAGACAGCTTCTTACGTGGACAGAAAACTCCCTGGGGGCACTGGAGACGCTGCCCGAGGGGGACACTTTCTCGGAGATGTGTTCCATGGTGACAGCGGTTGGGATGATGTCCCCGGCGAGCCTGATCAGGACATGGCCCTGGGAGCCTGGGAAGGCCCAGCACTTTCCGGGGTGGACATCCGGCTGCAAGGACGACAGAATTTACCTCTCATCTGGCTGCACGAATCCGCCCCCACAACACTGGCCAGCAGACCACTGATGACAGGTCTCGCTTATGCCCGTGGTAGGAGCCCTGCCCGGCACAGACCAGACAGGGAACCTCAGGCACCTGTAGGGTGGTTGTCCTCCCAGCTCACGCCATGCTGGGGTCTCTTAGAGCCCTCTGTCGTGTGAGCGTCTTGTCTTTCATCGTTCTCAGGGGCTCCCGGAAGGCAGTGAGCTGGTGTAAGCAGTGATGTGGTGCTGGTGACGGAGAAAATATGGTGGTGTTGGTGGTGCTCACTGTGGTGGTGACAGAGGTGGTGGTGGAGGTGATGGTGGTGATGGTGGTGGTAGAGATGATGGTGGTGATGATGATGGTAATAATGGCAGTGATGTTGGTGATGGTAGTGTTGATGGTGGTATTGATGGAGGTGATGGTGGTGATGGTGATGGTGGTGACGATGATGATGGAAGTGATAGTGGTAATGGTGGTGATGGTGGTAGTAATGGCAGTGATGGTGCTGGTCATGATGGATGCAACGGTGGTGCTGGTGCTGGTGTTAAGGGGGAAACTATTTTCTAGATCTGGACTAGTCTCTGGAACAAAACATGCAGGGTTCCCCCGAAGGTGTGGCTGCACTGGAAACTGACTCCGGTGTGCAGGCTCTGGTCGGAGGAGCTCTACCGTCTGTGGACACCTGGTGTCTGCTGAGTGGAAGTGAAATGTTAGTGAACCTTATTTGAAAACGTCTCCTGTTACTGCCAACATTCCAGGAATGTGCTGGCCAGAATGGCACGTAGCTCAGCACATGCACTTGGGGCGTATGAACCTCCCACAAGCGAGTGTGGGGGGACTGCACTTGTGGGTGGAACGGAAGTCTCAGAGCTCACAGGAGGGTGTGGACTGTGTATGTCTCACTGGAGAAGTGAACACTCTAGTTTACCGACCCTAAAGCAATACATCAATGATTAATCAATCACAGTTTACTGGCTGGAGATTAAGAAATAATTCGTGTCGTTTGATGACTGTCAGTATCCAAGGAGGGGTCCAGGCTCTGTGCAAGTACAGGGTTGCCTCCAGGTTGGACGTTAGCATGTTTGTGATGAAAAGCCACGAGCGAAACCCTGACTTAAGAAGGCTGCCCCGCCCCGGCCCTCACCTGAAGGACGACATCTGGAGGCATCTGGTAGTTGAGGAGCCCGACCCCACGCCAGGACAGCTTTGCCTTATCGCTCGTGTAGCTCTCCGAGGTCCCGGCTGCAATGATGGAGGCCCCTGAGAGGACGAACGTTTTTAAAATGAAAAGTTCCAGGACTCGAGACACCTCGTTTCGACGTGAATAGTGTTGTTGGGAAATGCCTGGGCAAACTACCAATGAGATAACATTCGTGCTCAGGAGTTGGCGGAAAGAGTCGGGCTTTCCGGCACTTCGCGTGAGACCTGCCCCTTCGAGAAAGCCGGGTGTCTGTCCTCTGTGCGGTTTGGCGGCGTCTCCAACGCTGCTGTGACGAGCAGATGAAACGCTGCTTCCGGAAGCCCTGACTCCGAGGTGGCAGGGTGACGTGGGCTGTGTTCGGTGCCCAGAGACCCATGGGAACAGCTCACGGGACCGAGGGCGCTCTGGGTCGGCCTGGCCCGGCTCACGCACAAACAACAGCGTCCCAAAGGCACCGACAAGTCATGTTTGTAAGAGAAATTCTGCCGATTCACGGGCTTTGACTGTAACTGGAGACACGGTGAGCACACCCATCAAATGTCATCCTTTCCGGCTACTTTACTTTAGAAGCAGAACGTGTTTGTGCGTGAGAAGCAAAGCAATAGCACATCATTCCTCCAGTTTCATCTGAACATCGCAGCACAATGGGAGGGATGCACGTGCCGTGCTCCCATGGCCTTTCCTGAGACGGCATAGTGCACACGTGACTGCGCCCGGGGCTGTTAGCCGGGCCGGCGAGAGTGCCAGACGGTCCGTGAAATTTACACTTCAGACAAACAGTGATTTTCCAGTACTAGAGAGCCTCATACAACATCTGGAATATATTTGTACTAAAAATATTGTATGCTGTTTGCCTGAAACTCAAGGAGACTGGGGTCCTCTACCCGCTCTGGCCACTGGGCGTGCCTTGCTGTTTTGTGGGGCGCACTGTCTTCTGCTCAGCCCCGGGGGCCAGACAGGCTTGGAGCTTCATGCTTGGGTCTCTGGCCCATTCTGAGTTTGTCCCTGCGAGGCGTGGGTCATGAGTCAGGGTTTGCTCTCACCCCCAAATGTCCGACTCCTCTACCCCACCAACCTGGCTGGCCTGCGTTGTCCAAGGCTCACTCCCTTCAGGGCAGGGGCAGCCTCCTCTCTGGACTTTGGGCTCCGTTCCTATGACCTCACCAGCACCGTGCTGTCCGAGTTCCACTACGTTAGTTACAAGAAGCCTCGACGTCGGCCGTGCTGTTCCAACTCCGCTCTTTCTGTACAAGCCCCCTGGGCTGCTCTAATCCTCTGCCACCCATGTCACGTGCACTTCAGATACGGGGGCATGCAGCCTTTTGGCATCTCCGGACCACACTGGAAGAAGACCAGTTGTTTCGGGCCCCACATTAAATACACTATGACACGTGATCACACACACAAAAATCACATGATGTTCTAAGTGCATGCACGATTTTGTGTTGGGCAGCACTTGCAGCCACCCCGAAGCGCGTGTGGGCCACGGGCCACAGGTCGGACGCCCCTGCAGCAGCCTGGAGGCCCCCGAGCACAGCCCTGCTGGGACTCTGTGTGGACTGCGAGGGACCAGCCGGCCAGCGGGGGAGTCCCAGACCCTGGGAAGCCTTGAGCGTGCCGCGTCTGCACTCGCGCCGTCTTCCTTCCTCCCTTCTATTGCCGTGTCCCTGTTGGTCTGTCCTGGGCACACAGGCCCTACCTGTGTCCCGTTGGGTTTGTGCCTGAGCATCCTGTGTGCTCCCCCGCTGTTGTGAATAACACTGATTCTAAATTTTCTTTTTCCAGTTTTTTATTACTAGTATGTGAAAATCCTGTATTTAACTTATTAACCTCACTGATTATTTCTAGTGGATTGTTGGGTGACTCTCTAGGTAAATCACCGTGTTGTCTGTGAACAGAGAGGTTTTTGTTTCTTCCTTTCCAATGTGCTTGCTTCTTTCCTCTCCCTCCCACCTCCTCGCGACGGCCTCAGGGTGGCAGCAGAGGTCTCGGCTTGAGACCCATCCTCCAGTCCAGCGTTTGTTCCTACAAACTCCACTGTACGAGCAGCTCTAGCTGCACACCGTAAATTTCAACATTTTAGGTTTTCATGTTCATTTACTTTACAATGTTTTCTCGCTTCTGTTTTGACTTCTTCTTTGACCCATGGGTAATCTAGAAATGCATCGCTCAATTTCCAGCGACATGGGGACTTCCCAGATGTGTTCGTTACCGATTTCCAGTTCACATTTCCATTCCACTCAGAGATGTTTCCAGTGTGACTGCAGTTGTCTTAGAGTTATTCTTGCTTTGTGACCTGGAGCGTGATTTGTCCTCACGAAGGTTCCATGGGCACTTACCGAAAGGCATCTCCTGAGGCTGCTGGGCGCGCTGTCCTGTAAATGTCCATTATGCCGAACCCCTGGTAGCGTCGTTTAGATCTTCTGTATGCTGGCTGATTTCCTGTTGTTTTTGTTAGTCCTCACCAGTCACTTTGGTGAATAAAATACACAGGATTATGATGTCTGTGATGTTGAGCTAATTTCGGCCTCCCAACGTTGCTGGGGGGTCCCAGCTTTCTCCCCGGTCCCCTCTTACGCATCCGTGAAGTGGCTTGTTCCAACCCAGACAATCGACCACAACCATTTTATTCTCCTTTGCTGCCCAGAAAAGTCCACTTTCCTCCATCTCGAATGGCCAGACAGAGAAATCGGCTTCCCGGACAGAGGGAGACCGAGGAACACATGGGACAGAGACCCCACGGAGGCACTGCCCACTTCTCACTCACCTGCCGACTTCAGCGCATAGTCAGCCATCTGGACTTGGTCTTCTCTCAGCTTCTTAAGCACGTAATTTACCAAGTTTGACATTTCCTGTGCAAATGTAAAAAGGGCTTTCTGTTGGCAGCCCCCGCCCACAGCTGTGGTTCTGACCACTCACACTGTGGATCGGGGCCTCTGGCTCCCCGACCTGCAAACCAGGAGGAAGGAGCTTTACCGGGATCATGTGGAGTGCAGGCCAGCACTGCATGGGCAGCTGGGAGGGGTCCCCTCGCTCCGCCAAGGTCGCAGGGCAAGGCCTGACCGACCTCAGGCCTTGGCTGAAGCCCTAATGACCAGCTGCTGTGGTCAGTGGTCAGGGAGATGGTCAAATGACACTGTTGGTGTGCCCTGCTGGGTCCCCCCCTTTTCGGGTGTGTCTGCTTGCTAACGAAGACTAGACTGGCCAATGGCCTCATGGGAGTTGGGACAGCTCACGTGAAGTACGTGATTGCTAGTGTTAGGCAGCCATTCCTCTGAATTTACATTGGCTTGTGACGGATGCTCTGATGGGACAAAAGCAGGTGTCCCGGCAGGGCATATGGGGGACACCGTGGGGCCCGAGGGAGGGAGGGAGGGGGCTGGGCTCAGAGCCCTGTGCCTTCTAACTCCTCGTGCACAGCCCTTCAGAGAGCGCCACTCCCGAGTGCTCTGGCTTGTTTACTGTCAGAGTGGCTGGTCTGTTTACTGGAGAACAAACCAGAGTCAGAGATTTGTTTGGGTGGGAGTCAGTTATACTGCCACACAGCCTTCTCAGGATCAAGCCACCATGGCAGTGAGGGCCCAGGGACAACTTTAGGGAGGGAAGCCCCATCGGCTCGGACATGTAGAGGCGGGGGTGCAGCCAGCCCTCGACTCCTCCGCTCAGGGATGAGGTGGGACCTGCTACAGAGGGGAACTCGGACCAGGCCCTGGCCCCCCTTTACCTTGTCCAGGTCCTCTGCGTGGCCCTGGGCTCCGGGAGCGTCTCCCTCGGCCACCCAGGTGTAATTGTGCAGACCAGCCCGCGTGTCTCTAAGCAACACCGTCAGGACATTGATTTTTTCTGTTAAGAGTAGAATTTCACGGAGGTTGTTTTCCAAAGTCTGGCTTTCCTTCCTGTGAATGGAGAGCCCAAGTGTGAAGGGAGGAAGAGGCGGACGTGGGTATCAGCCTGTGTGGGGCTGGGGCAGCCACGAGGAGGAGAAGGAAGCCTGAGTGTGCGGGGAGCCCAGGGCGGCCCGTCGGTCGGGGGCTGGGGTTTCAGCACAGGTGCAAAGCCGAGACATCCCGGGGCCGCTGTCCTGAGGAGTCTGAGGGCTCGGGTGGGGTGTGCTCCCAGCAGGCAAGTGGGGCTCAGCCAGGGCCCCCCGGGAGCTCTGCTGCCCTGACCAGGGAGTCTGGGTGACGACCCACTCTCACCCCTTCCGGCTGGAGCACCTTGTGCTGAGTGTGGAAGAAGCTGGTTTTCAGTCGGAGCCTCCAGGGCCTGTGGACCAGCCTCAGGGAGGGGCAGGGGGCATGGCCCCAGGGGGAGACCTGACTGCAGGGGAATGGGCTCCGCTGCCCCTGCAGTCTGAAAATGGCTGGGGTGGCGAACCCACAGGTGCTTCTGCACGTGGGGAAAGGGTGAGATTCCAGTTCGTAAAAGAACACGTTCCCAATGTGGAAAAGACAGGAACTTGGAAGAAATGAACGTACTTCAGCGTGTGTCTGACCGCTTGTATTTTATGCAAACAAAAAGTGACGACACAGTGTGACTTTGTGTCCCCTGCATGGCCCGACTGCACCGTGCACTTCAGAAAGGTGCCAGAGGCTGCACCCTCCCTCCTCCGGGGCAGGGACTGCTCGGAGTCACCACCCGCTGGCCTGTCTTCCTGGTCTACTTTGTTTCCATTGTTTGAATCATAAGAAATAATACTGAAAGCACCTCCCATTGCATATTTTGTTCGACAGCTGTCTACAGAAGCAGAAAGGACTCCAGTTTTACAGTTTTGCATAATCCTTTCAGGACTTGGAACTGTGACCGAAGGACCCACGGTCAGAGACCCCCGCTCGCTCACCTGAGGAGTTCCAGGTTCTCCTTCGGCATCCGGAGTCGGGCCTGGAAGAAAGGACCGCTGTGAGCCCTGCTTGTCCCGGGAGACGAGTTTCTCTCAGACATTCTGGGTCCCCCCTGGCCAGGCCTGACGGGGAGATGCACGGGGTCCCCTGAGACACCTGCCTCAGTGGTCACACGGCTGACGAGGTGGTGCGTCTGGTGACGGTAAACCTCGGTGCTCAGCAATGAGCAGCCAGCAGCTCGGGCTGCTGGGCCAGGCTCCGCGAAGCCTAGGTGTGTGTTCCAGGCCACACGTCAGCCCCTGAAGGGTGCTGGTCCGGCCCCCTCCCCTGCAAAGGCATCCAGGTGCCCTCGTTAAAGGTGCCTCTGAGGGTGAGAGGAGAGGTGTGTCTGACGTGCTCACAGTCACCTCTGGCGCAGCCAGCACACCCCGGGGTCCGGGGCGTAAGCAGTTTTATGTCACTAAGGGTCCCCATAAAAGCACCACCTGAAAACCGACTATTCTCTCTTTGTCCTTTTTGGAGTTTGTCCTAAGTGGAAAATCAAGGATGGGTAAAGAGATTTAGCAACAAGGATGCTTGCGTTTACAGTACTGAAAAATCGCAAGCAAGTCAGTGCTGTGGAAGTATTTCTTGAGTATCTTACTCGTCGCGTTATCAGTCAGCCACAGAGTGCTGTCATGAGATAACGTCTGAAGACAAGGGAATGTGTTTAAAACCCGTTAGCGGACTGAGGACCAGCCCTAAGCAGCTCACTGCCTGGAGCTCGGCACCGGGAAGAGTCACGTGGAGCGAGTGTCTGGGGTGGGGGCTGCCGGGGGGCCCCCCTCGGTGTCACAGTGGGCAAGGCCGCTGGACAGCGGGCTGCCTGGAGTGGCACCCGGCACTCACGGAGAGGCCTGGCCTAGCCTCGGGCTCTGGCCCCCGCGTCACCCCTGTCGTGTCCCCGTGTGTGCGACAAACAGGACGTCCCCAGCCGGCAGCCGCGCCTGGTTGCACGTGACGTTTGAAACGACGCGCAGAACGAGGGACGGGCTTCACCTGGTAGTCGTGGAGCCTGGAGATGCGCCCTGCGATCCCCGCGAAAAACCCTCGGGGCTTCCGACGCAGTTCTCCGTCTCCGAGCCATGCGCGGTGCACGAGTCCTGTCAGAGGGAAGGTCCCTCTGGTCAGAGAGGGGACGAGCGTGACAAGGCAGTCACGTGTAGTAGCAGGGACATCCCCAAGCACGGAGGACGCAGGACCCTTAGATGCCAGACCCTCGGGTGGCAGCGTGAGGGGCTCAGAAACTGAGCCCTCCCCGAAACACTCATGAGCTGCCAGAGGAGCAGCGTCCGCCTCTCGGGGATTCTGAAATCTAACCCAGAGTCTCCAGCACCCGGAGGACCTGGAGAAAGGGCAGATTCTCTCCGGTGAGAGAGCAGTGCGCCCGCCTGCCCCGGCCATCCCCCAGCACAAAGGCGGTGGCTGTGGGGAGGGTGGTCCATGCCCCTGGGGCGCTTCCCGGCGCCAGCAGCTCCGGGAGCTTGTCCTCAAACGGCTGCGACTGTGAGTTAGAGACAGTGCAGAGGCCGATCCCGCTTTCTCCCACCCCCTGGCCTGGAAAGGCTTCTCGGGAGGCTGTGAGGTCTGTTGAAGGGTTTGTCATAAACTGGCTATGCCCACCTGGGCAAGGGATGGCGACTGGGGCACGTGGCAGACGGACACAGAAGTGTGGAGGGAGAAGGCAGAGCAGAGGGGCTCCCGTGGGAGGGAGGGTGGGAAAGATCCCAGAGAGGCCCCTGGGCAAGCCCAGGGGGCAGAGCTGGAGCCCCATGCCACCAGGCGCAGGTTCAGGGCGAGTGGTGCCCAGCAGCCTGGACTGGGAGGGTGGTTTCTCTCTCTCTCTCTCTTTCTCCCTCTCTCTCTCTCCCCATCATTGGTTGAGAAGACTATCCCCACCCATTGAATGGTCTTGGCACCTGTGCCAAGAGAATGCCATTCTCTGTAGAGACACAAAGCAAATGGGTGGGTGTGGGGGCTGAGGACAGGGGAGCTGGGGGCAAGGGCAGGTGGTAAAATGGCCTTGAGTTGGAGGTGCTGGCTGCACTGCGCTGTGAATGCTCTAAATGCCACTGGGTGTTTGGCTGTTCCATCCCCAGTGGTTGATTTCGCCTCAGTAGAGACAAAGGGTGGGGAGTGCTGTGTGTTCCCCCTGAAATCATCTCCACGCCTGTGTGTCTCAGAGGGACCCAGCACACTCGTGCGCCCAGAGGCAAGTTCACAGCAAGGACAGTCTGCCTGCACTCGGGATGGGCTCCAGTCTTAGAAGGCATCTGAAGGATATGGGGCGGGAGGCCCAGACGGGGGTCCTGGGACCAGGTGGGCGGTCTGCTCACCCCTGTGTCCCTGCCCCGTGCCAAGGGAGGCAGGACTGGGCAGAGAGGGCTGGGAGCATGTCCTCGGTTTGGGGAACCCTGTGGGAAATCCGTCACAGAGCAGTCCTGAGATGGGAAGAGAGCAGCAAAGTAGGGCAGCCAGTAGAGAGCAACAGCCAAGGTCGTCAGAGGTGGGGACAGGACGCAGGAAGCAGCAAAGCCACTTGGCAAAGTGTGCAGCTGTCAGCAGAAACTGGTGGAAGGAGGGTGGAGCCCAGCAGGTGCGATGAAAGGTCCAGGTGCAGCCCAGGGTCCAGGTGTGGCCCAGGGGCCAGGTATGGCCCAAAGCCCAGGTGCGGCCCAAAGTCCAGATGTGGCCCAGGGTCCAGATGCGGCCCAGGGTCCAGGTGTTCAGGGGCAGTCTCAGGAAGCAGCACCCAGTGCCTCCGACTGTCAAGTGGCATTTTCTGGCAGTACCGGGATGAAACCAAGATTTCCTGGGCGTTCTCTCCTCACGCTGTCCGTATATCACAGAGCAGTTTTCCGCATTGGGGGTGGGAGTGGGGGTGGGGGTGGGGGGACGTGTGTTATGAGTGCATAGCACGTTCACGGCCATTCTGTCCAGAATCCTGTGCTGAGTGAGAGTACTGGGTTGTCCAACCCCCAGTTCAGTCACCCAGACGCAGAAGAGGCTCTGTGTTTGCAATACAACCTTGTCTTCGCTGCAGAGCAACTTCCGTGTCCTCAGACCGTGACTCTGAGAGGGGAGAACGTGCTGGCCACGTTTGCAGTACAGAAGCTGGCGTTTTGCGACAACCAGAATAAAAGACAGACAGGAGCTGCAGGAATGTGCAGTCCGCTCCAGCGGTCTGCGTGCACCAACTCGCAAACGTGACGTCCTGGCAGCTGGTGCCCTCTGCTCACTGCGGCGACAGCGGGGAGGGGCTGTCAGGGGCGTTCCTGAGGATGACCTACCTGTCAGCAGAACCGTCAGCACGAACACCCCGAGGACAGCCCTCCAGGACAGCGCCACCCTGCGGGAGGAACGACACCAAAGGAATTCAGCCTCCTGTGAACCTCCCCTGGGAACCGCCCGAGCAAGTCAGCGTGGGTGCTCATTCCGGGCAGGCTCTGTGAGCTCACTTAGCTCCTCCCCTGCCTTCCTGGACCTGCGGAGAAGAGGGTTTTTAGGACGGTACCCCCAGACCCTGGCAGCCCAGGGGCGGGCTCCTGGAGGGCCCAGTGAGAAAGCCCTCCCGTCGGCCTGGGGCCAGGCTGTGCTCTGCGAAGCCCCACCCGCCCAGGCCCGCCCTTGGGGTTCCGTCTCCTGGGGACCTGCGTCCTACCCTGGGTGGTGACCTGCTCCCATCTGCTATTGTGGGGGATGCTCTCCTCGGGCAGTAACTTTGCGGCTCCCCTTTATTCTCCTGGCAGCTCCTGGCAGGCGGGTCCCTGCTCCCATTGGGATGGTTATTTCGTCCTTTGCTTCTTAACAGGCAGCATGGGGGTGGGGAGCAGGGGCAGGGGCTGCAGTGGGGGGGTCCCAGTGCAAAGAGCCTCCTGCTGCCTCCTCCCACGTGATGTCACACCTGTGCTACTGAGACGAGCCACAGCTGGTGGCTCCAGCCATGTCCCCTCAGCTCTGGGAGGTCAAGTCCCACCCAGGGACATGGGAAAGGCCAGCAGGCACCTGGAGTCCTGTGTAGCACCCCCCATCCCACGCACTGCGGCCCACAGAGACCACGCAGGTGGTGAGACGGGGCGCCTGCGAGCTACGGGTTCCAGCCGTCCCCTCCCGGCAGCCGAAGGTCAGGCTTTTATTCTTAAACTTAGTTTTCAATTATGGCTGACATTCCATATTATTCTGTATTAGTTTCGGACGTAGAGCAAAGTGCTTAGGAAACCATGCTTTTCACAGCCTGGTCCCTCACTGCTTCACGCACCCACCCGGCCCCGTGTCGGCCACTGTGACGTTAGGCACCGTGCCTCCTGTGCACTGTCACCCACGTCTCCGTGGCCATTCTGTGACCGCCATTTGTACTGCTTAACCGCGTCACTGTCTCCACCCGCCCTGCCCCCTGCCCGAGGACAGCTGTCAGTCTGAGTCTGTGTCTGTTTCTATGCTGTCTCTTTATCCCTGTCATTGGGTGCCACATGGAGGTGGAATCGTGGTGTTTGCCTTGGTGGCGTGCTCAGTGGAACAAGCCCGTCAGAGAAAGATGAGAGGTCATTTGTTTAAACAGTGGCCTCTCCTCCCAGTCCTTGTCCCTAGTCCCCTGTGGTGAATTCGAGCCACTCTGACGTGGAAAGACGGCGGCCACAGAGTCCTGTGACCAAGGGAAGGCTCCAAAGCAAATGTCTGGAAATGGTCTCTGAGAAGGAGAGACGCTCTGACCGGGCTGCTCTGCCAGGTGTGAGCACGTCGGGCGGGCCCACGCTGCAAAGTCACACA
Source organism: Tonatia bakeri (assembly GCA_004024845.1). NCBI lineage: Eukaryota > Metazoa > Chordata > Mammalia > Chiroptera > Phyllostomidae > Tonatia > Tonatia bakeri. The sequence continues at coordinate 45,951 of PVIA01005589.1, forward strand.
CCTGCTGGCGGCCAGGTCCTCGCGCCCCCAGAGCAGGGCTGGAACACTCGAGCTCCTGCCAGGTTCTCCCGTCGGGCCCCCGGCACACGGGGCGCCCTGCCGCGGCTCCGGCCTTCCACTCATGCCCTGACAACAGACAGTGACAGGTGGCCGGGAGCAGGGACAGTCCTGCTTGTCCTTTGCCTTTACCTCATGGGGACCAGGACACGACACGTGGAGGGCTGGGCTGGTTCTTTGTCTTCTTGCCTCTCGGCACCTCTCCTTCCACGGGAGACGGGGAGTCAGCCCGTTACCAGGTGTGTGGGCTCCTCTGTGGCATCACTCTTCTGTGACGCGTCACCCCTCTGTGACATGCCGCCCCTCCGTGACACGTCACAATGGCTGTGTCAGGGGTGCACTGGCCACCTCTGTGCCCAGGGTTCTCATCCGGGCCACGTCGCCGGTGGTGTCAGCTCAACACCTCCCAAACATGCCCGAGAGTGTGGAGGCCCCAGGACCCACCCCTCTGAGTACGAAGCAATCCCTGTGGGGGTCTTTTTAAAAAGGAATTGTCGCAGACACAACGGGAGGCCCGAAAAGAGCAGTCCCCAAGACCAGCCCCTCGCCTTTCTTTCCCACCCACAGCCACAACCCGAAATCCATCATTGCTGTTTATTTTTGACATTTTATCGCTTGATCTGTGTCTGTAAGTGATGGCACACGGGGTTTGTGCTTTTTCCCCGCCTTGTCTGACTGGGGACGTGTGGACACCAGCCTGTTTGCTCAGCCTGTGCGAAGTGTCTTGTGGTGCAGACGTGACCGTCACCTCCCGTCCACGTGCAGGTGCACCCCAGGTGGGCCTGGGTCCCCGTAGCACCAGTGGGGCAGCGCCTGTCCCGGCACACGTCCAGCACACACCGGGCACCAGGCGTGGGTGGACTGGGAGCACGCTCACTTCGGGGGACAGTGCCTGGGGGACCGTCACTTCTCTCGGCACTTCTGGAGATACCGCCCCGCCGACTTCGGACCCGACTGTGGCAGGTGACCGTTCGGCCTGATCTCTCCCCTTCACCCCCTCCTTTTTGGGGGCAATTTGTCTTTTTTTCCTCCCATTGTGTTTAGGGCTTTTCATTTGTCTCGTGCGTTCTTCAGTTCCACTTCAAAAGAGCGCAGTGTGCCAGGAGTTGTTGTTCTTCCTCCTTCGCATTCAGACAGTCGACGCTTCCAGTGGAACACGCCTGCACTTCTTCCGTCCCGGGACGCCTTTCAGCTGCTGGCTCGACACTGCAGCTCCGTCCCAGCCCCCGTTTCCCTGCGACGACGGCGCAGCGGTGGCATCTGTTAGCTCCTTCTGTGTGACTCAGCGGACGCTTCACATTTGTCTTTGGATTTTGTTTTTGTTACTCTTTACTCTCTGCCGGTTTCAGGATAGATGATACTTCCCTGTTCATTCATTTGCTCTTTGCTTCTGTGACATCCAGCTCTATCCCGAGCAGCCCCACACTTTCCACTTCCCAACCTAGCGGCCCACAATTCAAGAGCGACACAGTGCTACTATGTAGCAAAGTGCTGCCTCCCGAACCCTTCTGCCTCCTCTGGCTTCTCTTCCCTGCTGGCAACCAGGTTGTGTTTTCTTTCGAAGATTGAAATAGATATACATAACTACACAGGTGGGCAAAAGTAGGCTCACAGAGCTCTGCACAGAAAATAGTGCCGTATTTCGCAGGCAACAACACGAGGATGGACTGGGTTTCACGTGCTCACGACTGTGCACCGACTTGTGCGCCGCCCCATGTACTTGTCTACGTGCGTAAAATATGTTTATGTACATTTATCTGTGCACACCCTTGAATTCACCTCTTTGTGTTATTTAGAGTAAAGGGCACCTTACTCTAAACTGTGCTCTGCATCGTGTCTTTCCCTTTAAAAATGTGTCTTGGGCCCTGGCTGGGCGGCTCAGCAGATCAGAGTGCGGTCCGTACACCAGGAGGTTACGGGTTCCATCCCCGCTTAGGGCGGGTACGAGGGGCACCTGTGTCATTTCTGTTTTGCTTGAAGATTTCTTTTCTTCCACCAATATTATTTAAAGAATGTATTTATGTGTCGTGTACTTACTTTAAAGCCCTTTCAAACTGCTTGTTTAACAATAAAATCCGTCTGCAGTTTTGTTGTTAATAAAATCAGGCAGTTTATTATTTGCCATTGACATGAGGCGGTTCCTGGTGAGTCACGGTCCTCTGTGTGTCCCGAATCCCCCGGGGGCTAGGGTTTCAGATGGCAGGCTGATTCTGTGGGGAAGAGGGGGCTTCCTGCTTCCACGCCCACTCCCGCCCCTCCGTGGGGCCTGGCTCCCCATGGCTCCCCGGCTTCTCAAGGCGTCTGGAGAAGGTGCTGATGGGGACCCGAGGAAATCCTGGTCCCCTGCCCCTACAGGGGCGTTATCTTATTCCCCTGATGATGCTGAACGCCCAAATGGCCACCTAATTATCGAAACACATTAACGTTTGTCGGAAGGTTGGAGTGTGTCTTTCAATCGTTTTAGAGGAGCGTCAAACAGAAACCACCACATCTGGAAGGAAGTCCCTTGGGTTTGCAGAAGCCCGGTCTGCAGAGTGTGTCCCTGGGTGGGGGACAGCCCCTTAGCTGTGGGGGCTGGAATGCACAAAAGCGGGGGCAAAGCAGCACGTGAGATGTGTCCTGGGGTGATGTGACCCAGTCAGCAACAGGGTAAAGCAGAGAGAGCAGGCTGGCAAGGAGGGCAAGGGCTTTGAAAACGCGGAATTTGCTCAAATACATGTTTTTCTCTTCTCAAAATAGTCAGGAACAGGAGATATTTACACAATATATAAGATATCTGTAAGATATTTATGTATAGCCCTGGCTGGTGGGGCTCAGTGGACTGAGTGCCAGCCTGCGAACCAAAGGGTTGCTGGTTCAATTCCCAGTCAGGGCACATGCCTGGGTTGCAGGCCAGGTCCCCAGTAGGGGGTGCATGAGAGGCAACCACACTGATGTTTCTCTCTTTCTCCCTCCCTTCCCCTCTCTAAAAATAAATAAATCTTTGAAGGTGAAAAAGGTATCTATGTACAATAATAAGATATGCATGAATTATATATAAGTATCTCTATATTACATAGGAATATAAGGTATTTCTATTTATAAGGTATATATTTTATCTAAACACCTACAAATAAAACTGAAAAAAAAAAACAAACGTGTACAGCGTGAGATCATCCCTGAGGAGGTGTGGGACACTTCTGAACACTGGGAGCCTGATGTGACGGAAAGACCACAGGGGACAAAGCACAGAATATAAAGATATTGAGCTATGGTCACTCTAAATAGATTGCCTAAATTCTAGTGTGACCTGGCACCTGCAAATATCCGTAGTTTCAATGATACCCCAAAAGTTGAAATTTCTCCTCAGGAAAGTTCACTCTCCACTGTCACTCAAATCTCGGCTTCAATGAGTGAGGGGAGCTGCCGCCGCAGGCAGGTTCCACCTTCTTCTGCTAAACCAGTCCAGAAACAGAGAGACACTCGCTTCAGTCAAGGGCTCTAGTTGCTGCGATCAACCACTTTCAAAAACGACCTTTTCTTGGTGGCACAACACCCTGCCCCCCCCCATGGACAATGCTGGGGGTTACGCAAAGAAAGCGCTGTCATTCTGGGTGACAGTGGTCTATAGTAGGACAAACAGCTGGCGTTGCAACGTGAAGTCCTGACCGCCCACATGAGGGGCCAGCTGAAGACCCTGAAAGCCGTGTCAATTCTCCCCAAGAGCTAGGTAGACTCCAGAGCGAGGGCTAGTCCGCCCCCCAGTTACCCTCTAGTCATGCTTCCGCCAGACCTCCAAGTCTTCCCTTCTGTAATGGAAGTGACGCCTCATCTAACCACAGCTGCCCAAGGACCACCATTACAATGTGTTGGTTTAAAAACATGTTTTTTCAGCAAGAAAAGACCAAAGCTCCTTCCTGTTGCCCTAGTCCCTGGCGCGGGATTTCCCCGATGCCTCTGTGCTGCAGCCCCCATTGTCTGACCCTCACCAGGTCAGCGTGGGGTCTTCACTCGGTGGCCAGGGTGGCATGGAGCTCTCTGGGTGACAGAATTGTCCGGGCTTTCGCGTCCAGGTGGCATCCAGCAGCAGTGAGCAGAGATGACGTCCATTTGGGGAGCAGGATCCGTGCCACGAATCTCTAACTGCAGGGTCCCCAGATGCAGCCCGGCCAGAGGTTCGCACTGAAGTCCAGGCTGGGACTCTGAGCACTGACCCATAGAAACAGGGCCAGAGGCTTTTTTTTTTTCCTAAAGTGTATGTGTTTTTTTTTTTTATCTTCACCCCAGGATATATTTATTGCTTTTAGAGAGAGAGAGGAAGGGAGACAGACAGAGAAACATTGATCGGTTGTCTCCCCTCACACCTGGACAGGATGGAAGCCACAACCTAGGTATGTTCCCCGATGGGGAGATGGAATCCGCCACCTTTTGTTGTACCTGGCGATGCTCCCACCAACTGAGCCACCCAGCCAGGGGACAAAGGCTTTTTACACATGCCTTAACCCACCTACCAGAAATAATCTTGAAAAAGCAAGATGCCAGAAGGGACATTTATCAGATAATTTTACTACTGAGACACGGAGCAGAAATGTCTGTTTGCTGAGTTTTCCCAGGTACTCACTTCCGCCTCCTCTTTTTTAAATGCATTACGTAGACGGGAGTTTTTCCGGACTGCTCTGGAGAGACTCGGGGTGGCGGGATAGGTAGGGGGACACAAGGACTCCACTAGGTCGCGGGCAGTTGACTAGTAGAGCCCGCGCTCCGCACCTGGCTCTGATTGGTCTGCTGTGGCCCCACAGGCTGCCCTGATTGGCTGCTGCGCTCCAGCCGCTCTCGCCGGTTGGCCACCCGGCGGTTGCCCAGGCGACGAGAGTTGTTGTGGCTCCGCGCCGCGCTGGGAGTTCGGGATTGGTCCCCGCGCCCGCGGGTGCAGACTTTGGCCTCTGGCTCAGCGGGAGGCACTCACAGAGACCTTCCGCGGCGAGCCGGTGAGCGGGGCGGGGGGCCAGGGGGTGTGGGCGGGGAGGGGGTTACCTGTCACCGGGACGAGGGACCTCGGGACCGGTTATCCTCCGCTGTGTACCCGCGTGGCTCTGTCCATCTGTGTTTCCAGCGCAGTGGTGGCCCTGATGGTATACACCGTGTATTGTGCACCTGCTGTGTATCCCCATCAGTGTGTGTCCCGCCTGTAAACCGGTTTGGACGTACCCGCCCTTCCTCAGTGATGACACGCCTGACTCCCTGCCAGGTGGAGGCAGACCGACAGACAGAGCAGGGGCGCCGACGTGGTCCCTGCAGCTCAGCCCCGGCGCGCTTTCCTGCTTACCCGGCTCGCTCTGAACCCGGCCCAGCGCGTCTCTGGCATGAGGAACCCAAGCAAGGAGCTACAGGGCGCGGCCAGCCGCCATGCTCCGTGCGGTGAGTGAACAGCCACAGCAGCAGCCAGCTCCTGCTGTTGGACAGCTCCGCACCCTACATCCCCGGGTGTGAGGGGAAAGAACGCGTGGCATCCCCTCAAAGAAAGGGGCTCTAGTGTCAAAGGAAGGCTTAAAGGGAAATATGGGGGTGGGGCGGGTTAGTCCCTTTTCCCTTCTCTCTATTTTAGAAAAAGAAAACCAAGCTACTACAGCTGCTTCGGCTGCTGGGGGCCATGGCAGTTGAAGGTTTCCCTGGCCAGCCTCACTCCATGGCCGTCACAGCTCCTTCCTGGAGTGGGGACTTATTTTCTCCCCTCTTCAGATGCATGGTGTCTGTCCTGGTGGATTGCCTCCTGCTGCTCCGGATCTGGAGCCCCCCCCCCCCACTGCCGTGCACTAGGCCCCTGCTGGGAGTGCCTGGACGCGGAGAGCAGGTTCTGCGTGGGTTGGGTGCGCATGGCTTCTCACTCAGCAGGCTTGGAGGCTGGGCGGCAGGGTGGGAGGAAGGCCTGGGGCCCTGGGCTGTTCTGGGCTCTGTTTCGGTCGCACCCGTCCTGGGAAGGGCTGGCAAGAGGAGGCAGAGACAGGATCCAGGAGCTGGCAGGGAGAGGTGGGGGGAGGCCGGCGGGCCCTCCGCAGCCCTCGGGTGGTCGCTCAGAGGTGGAACTTAGGGTGGTCCTCATGGGATCTAATGTGAGTCCAGCCTGGAGCTCTGACTGTGAGCAACTGTCGGGGACACCGTGGGCTAGCGGGGGACAGGGAGTGTGGCAGTCTTCTCTTCTCTGCTGGGGGCTCTCAGCCTATGTACGACCCCTCCGCACTCAGTGAGCGGCCTCCTCTGTAGGGTGGAGCACTGTTCTAAGCACTTTTATACATAAACATTCAACTTCCAAATGGCGTGGCGAGGCACCATGAACCCGGTTTACAGATGAGGAAACTGAGGCACAGAGTTGGAGGATGCGGCCAGAGGTGGCACCCCTCGCAGGGCACCTCTGCCCAGGCTGCAGCCCCCAGTCTCCGAGGGAGGGCTGGCCGGGGTCCTGGGGGCCCTGTGGTGTGTGGCCGGCCCAGGCTGCTCTGTGCTTAGAGACCAAGGGGCGGGTCCTTGGGCTGTCCTCTCAGCTGTCTCCTGATCGATACAGAGTCCATGATCTGGGCCACGCAAGTGCTAATACTCTTTGAGTGACAGAAACTACAAGACAGTTCTTGTCCCCTTTGACTCTGCATGTGTGTGTGTTGGTGGGGGGGGTGACAGTAGCTCCCACCGACTGGGGCCCTGGCCCTCTGAGCAGCTCTGCCTGTGGATGCAAATGGCGGACCAGAGGCTCCCAGTAATGAGGGGGAAGAAGACGTGGCATTCTCTGTGGATTAATTAGTCACCGAAACACGGAGAGGAAAACAGAGCAGGGAGGGAGAGCCTTCCCTCTATGGGAGATGCTATTTGCTGAACATGAGCACAGTATGAAGCTGCTAAACTCTTCCTTCTTCATGTGACTCCCCGTGAGCTTCCACACAATTGCTCACCCGTTTTCTGGGGGGCTTTCTTCCCCTTCCGTTTCAAAACGATACTGTTGATTCAGCTAGTGACTGTCCTTCAGATACGTAAGAGACTGGCTGTGTTAAACATTTACTTGTAGGCAGTGGACCCAGCTTTAGTTCTAAGTGGAAGTTGGATCTCTGCGCTCTGGATTTAGGGGATGATTACTTCGTGCTTGTGGGGTCCCTGTGTGCTTGTGAAAATTGATTGACAAGGCGTGATTTTCCTGTGTGCCTCTGTATCAGGCAGGGCTCTGCAGAGCGACAGAACCAGCAGGAGGTGGAGGTATATGAGAGAGAGAGAGAGAGAGAGAGAGAGAGAGAATGGTTTTAGGGAACGGGTTCACACAGTAGTGAAGCAGGCAGGGCCAAAACCTGCAGGGTGGACCAGCAGCCTGGGCCCAGGGCACAGCTGGTGCTGTAGCCCTCGGTCTGGAGGCTGAAGTTCTCTCACCTGGGGAGCCCCGTCTTTTCTCCTGAGTCCTTCACATTGTGGGGGATGAACTGCTTCACCCCCTGGCCCGTAACTCAAGGGTCCACGTCATCTAGAGAGCACTCTAGGCATGTGTGTCCTGGGCAGTGGGTATCTCCCATCCCATGTCCCCTGGACGATGAGGCCCTCCCTGGCATGGGCCTCTTCCAGGCACCGGACTAAGCCAACCTGAACTTCACTGCAGAAACTTGACCTTGGCCCCTCCCTTCCTAGACTGGTACTACCACCTTCCTGTGCGGCGGTCTGAGAAGGCTGTGGACGCCCCTCCTGTGTCCCAGATTCCTGGCCTCAGTGTGTTTCGGGACCCACCCAGTGGGCACACGCTCGGGGCGCGGAGGTACTGGGTCAAGGAGACGGACTCCGAGTACGTGAAGCTGGCCAAGCAAGGTGGCCGCCGCGGTGAGTGCCCCGGCACCCTGGGTCTCTGTGGGGACAGCGATAGTGGCCCTCTGTCCTGTGAAAGTGTCAGTGAGAAAGCAGGGGTTTGGCCAGGCCCCTGGAGAGGAGGTCCATGGGTGTGCTCGGTGTGTGTGCCCTTCGGGGACCTGCACCGTTGGTGAGAAGTTGGACCGCACAGGCGAGTCCACAGAACCGGCCCCAGAGGGCTGCTCTCCCAAGTGTCCCTGCCTTTGCTGGGACTCACCCTGAGTGAGTCACGTTCCATTAGCGGACCCTCAGGAAACCGCTCATGGGCAGGGTCCATCGTGGCGGTCAACGGCCCACTGGCCAGCCCGTGCGGCGTGGAGCCCTGAGGTTTGCTCTCACAGCCCCGGTCCCGTGCGTTGCCAGGTTTTACATGCCGCGTGCAGTAGGAGTGCTTTAGCGGTGACCCTGTGGTTTCCTGGAGACAGTACCACCAGGTTTCTCACATCGAAATTGCTGACCAGGTTGAGGAGGCCCGTCCAAAATATCCCCCCACTGGCCCTAGTCAGAGGGGGCACTGAGAGATGCCAGCCCCTTTTTTCTGGCTGCGTCAGCCCCGAGATGGTTGTCACGGGGACGAGAGTCGGAATGAGACTGTCAGGGCTGCAGTGCTAGTGTGGCCTGGCAGACTGCGGGACCCAGCCCCGCACAGCTCCGAGAGTGGGCCTCCCTGCTCCGGCCAGCGGTGCAAGGACCACGTGGGGCAGCCGGCAAGCGGCACGACGATCTGAGTTTAGATCAGGGAGTGTGTCAGTGCTCATCTCCAGCAATGACAGGGACAATTCGAATGGGGGACAGACCTGACACAGAGATGCAGACAGAGAGGGTGGGAGAGGGAGGGGGAGGTGGCGGTAGAGATAGTGGGGTCAGGGACAGTCACACGGTGGCAGAGGAGCACAGTCAGGCTGACCCAAGTGGCAAGGGCAGCATGGCACCAGCTGAGAGGGCTGGCAGCCTGCAGCCCCAGAGATCCGAGGAGTCCTGCTCCCTCATGTCAGTCCTGCTCCCTCATGTCAGCGAACCAACACATGGGTGGGTGCTGGCATGCACAGATGCCAGCTGAGGACCAGGGTGGGGTAGGGGGTGTCCCCCCTCAGCAGGTGAGTGTGCTGATTCCTGTGGCTCCAGAGCCCAGAGATGGCCCCAGGAGATGCCACAGTGTCCTTTGTAAAGGGTGGCCTGCCTGCTAGTCACACCTTGGGCCTGGGTGGGTGAGACCACTCATGGTGCCTCTCTCTGGTTTTGAGACCTGCTGATGCACTTGGCCCCGGGGATGGCGTCCGGCAGCGGGACCAGAAAGGGCTCCCCAGTGACCTACTCCTTGCCAGACTGGTACATCCACCACAGCAAGCCGCCCACAGCCGGCCAGAGGCAGTGAGTAGCTGAGGTGTCGCCCTGCTGTCCACCTGTGCAGGAAAGAAGAGTTGAATCGATTTGTTAAAGCACCTGCGAGTTTGGGCTTGGCCTCTGGGTTCTGGGAAGCAGGCCTTGGGGAGGGGCAGTGTGTTCCCTCACAGGACCTAGAGGGGGCACTGCAGGAAGGGAGAGGAGCAGGGGGGCCTTTGCTGCCCGAAGGCAGGCAGGGAAAATGAGGGGGCAGAGCTGGAGGGAGGAGGCTAGACCGAGAGGGGGAGGGAGAGGCGTCTGGAAGAGGGGGAGGTCAGGAAGCGCCCAGCAGCCAGCCTGAGGGCATGTCTCTCTCGGGTCCTCAGGGGGCTTGCTGCCTCTGTGCCCAATTACATGGTCCATGAAGAGTTTAACCCCCGTTTGGCCAACAGCAGTTACGAGTCCAGGAGGGGGCCGTTCGACTTCGACATGAAGACCGTCTGGCAGAGAGAGGCCGAGGAACTGGAAACGAAGAAGAAAAAGGTGACTGGCGCCCTGATAGAGGTGTCTCGGCCCGTGCGTGTGGTTCCCGGCAGTGAGGTGGTGTTAGCGATGGCATGTCTGTCGTTGTGTGTGACTTCATCTGGGTTCCGAACTTGATATCTGGGTGCTGAGCAGGGAACCACCACGCTGCTGGGCAGGGGCACGACTGTCCTGTGTGTGCGACTTCCACTGCCAGCTGCAAGCCGCCGTCTCCCTTCGCACCCAAGAGGCCGAGTGCTTTGCACTGACCTGGGGTGTGTGTGTTTCTTCTTGCAGCTGAGGCTCCCAGCCATTAACTCCAAGAACCCCAGCAAAGCAGGGACCCCGCTGGGCCCCAAAGACCTGGCAAGAAGCAGACTCTCCTTCCCTCCCATGTAAGTGCTTGGGTCAAGCTAACTGCCGTCGGGTTTGGTGGGGTGTGGCCTTTGGTCCCACGGACCACGGTGACCACGAGGCAACAATATGCTGTGCTCACATCAGCTCCCGACCGTGTGCTGGGCACTGTGATGCTGATGTCACGATGTCCCCCAGCCTGGCCCCGTCTGCGGGCCTGCTGTTGCCTTTCCCCTCCGAAGAAGCTGTCTCTCTCTGCTTATCCCAGTTTGTGCCGGAATGGATGTGGCTGAGTGTCTGGTTCTTCGGGGAGACAGGGAGAGGGAGAGAGAGACACATCTCCGTGTCGTCTGGAGCAACGAGCCTCCAGTTTATTGCCAGCATGCTCGCTGAGAACCCTCTAGAGTACTGCAAACCTTTGTACTCAAGCTTATCGTTAATTTTTCTCCTTTTGAGGCCTGGGCAAAAACTCAGTTCACCCACAAACTTTTCCAAACTCATCAGCAATGGGTATAAGGACGAGTGGTTACAGCAGCGAGCCGAGGCGGAGGAGAGCCCCCCGCAGTCGTCCAGAGCGTCCCCGGCTCAGCCCTCAAAGGACCTCGAGGGGCAGGACTCCGAGCCGCTCCTGGACCAGGAGCTTCCGGAAGGCTCCTCGGAGGCTCCAGGTGAGGTGCACCCAACCAGCCGCGTGCCCTGGGGCCTCTGGCCACCATGGTGGCGGCCGGTTTCTCTCGTCTGAGTGTGCGGCTCCTCACGTGCCATCTGAGAACCTTGTCCGAAACCTACAGTGGCCCTGAGTGACAGACCTGCAGCGGTGACCTATTTTTTTTTTTTCTCTTCATTCAGATGACTGGCAAACGTTGTGATTTCTATGGCCTCACATTCCTCTTTCTTTGCCAAAAATATTGATACTTTGTTTGGTATACCGAGCAAATAACATATCAAGTAATATTACTTGCAGTCTCCCGGCCCCCCGTGTTTCTGGCCAGGGTCACTTAACTTTGTGAGCTAAGCAGCAGGTCCCTTTGGGGACACTTCCTCAGCAGCCCTCAGTTCTCCGAAAAGAACTCACAGTCCAGACTTCCCCCATCCATGCTGCTTACACGCTGTCATTCAACTCTGAGTAGTTCAGAAGTTTTCCTGTAGTGAGATGGACAAAGACAGTATCGATTTCATTTTTGACGGCCACAGTCATGGGTAGAATTGGCCCCATTTTCAGCCGCACCCACCTCCAGGCCTGGCGGGCACCGCCCTTTCTGCCGGCAGTTCCAGGGATTACAGATCGTGTGCTCTGAAGCAGCTCAGATTTACTCCCAAGGCTCCAGGTGTCGGGTTAGGGCGGAGGGAGGCAGGGTGTCTCCTCTGTCCTACGGCTTGCTGAGGGCTTTGGTGTGGTGGCGCTGCCGGCCCTTCCCCACCCAGCCGCATGCTTGGGCGGCAGCGCCCCCGCATCCGGAAATGGGGATTCTCCTTTATTTAAAACGGACAGCCAAATCTCCTAACTTCTAAACAGATGTCGTCTTCGCTCATCTTGTCCCTGTCAGCTGACGTCCACGCTCTGCGTTGCAGGTGCCGTGGCCTCTCCATCCACGTCGACACCCGCCGAGCTCCAGTGACCCGGACGCAGCCGCCGGTGGGGCCCGTTCCCACGGCTGATGGCAGCCTGAAGGCGCCACGGCTGTATTTGTTCGCGAATATAGATTCTTATGAAACACTTTGTCTTAGAGCAGGTTTGATGTCACCGTGGCGTAGACGGGCCAACGCTTGGGTCTTGCTTCGTGCATTTCTCGCGGGCGCTGTGCCTCGTCGCCCTGGGGTGTCGTCGCAGGGTCCTCCCGTCGCCAGCTGACGTCGCCGCCTGCGCGCGCATTGCTGGTGGGGACGTTCTTGCAGAGATCTGCTCGCTAGACTCGAACTAGGGCAAACGCACAGCCTGTCCGGTGACTTGGTCCTGCAGTCTCACAGAAATTATTTTTCTGTTAAAAAAATCAGTTCCAGAATATTGTGATCTAGTTTACATTAAGAAAAAGATTAACTAGCTCTTGAAGTTTTAAACATTTAGTGTAAAACCATTGGAGCATTTGCTAGTTTTAAATTTTTGCTAATTTTTTATAAATTGAAATCCATAGTATGAGAAATTTATTATATTTTTATTTTACTTAAAGTAAAAATATGTTTAATTTTAATAATTCTTTAATCAGACCACATTTTCTTTTATAAATTTTGTTACTGTTTGTAGGCAATCAGCATTACGATGTAGTTTTATATTTTGTACATTTAATTCGTTAGTAAAATAACAATATTCTGATGGAAGATTGCCAGAAAGCCAATAAGGTCACGGATAGTTTAGCTCCTTTTCCAGGGTAAACTTATGCCCTAGCTCACCTGAAGCTTAGAAGGTTTAAACTAGTTTTTCAGATGAGATACTTGAGGGGCGCACGAGTCCGTTCTGTTCCATCGGACAGATGCCGCCGTGGGGACGGGGTGCCATGTGAGACCATGTGACTGGCTGGCTGCACGGGCTGAATAAAGAGAATGTAGCTTTGGCGCAGACGTCGTTTCTTCCTCTTTTCTCCCCTCCCCTCCGCTCTCTGCCTCCCACTGGATCCCCCCTCATTCTCAGATGTCCCGCCCCAAGAAGGATCCTCGGGAACCAGCCACATGCACTCCAGTTCTTTACCAGGTTATTAGACTAAGAGATGCCTGTGGGGTAGGGACCCGTGTTTTTCCCTCCCCGGTTTTCCAGACTTTGCGCCGTGCCTGTCCACCCCGTGATGCACGAGCCCTGGGTGCTGCTGGAGGAAATCCTTCCGCGGAGATCCTGCCTGCAACGGCGCAGGGTCTGCGCCTCGGTGGTGGGTGGAACACGAGGCCCTTGTTTGCACTGGCCCGGGTGCTGGCTGCCCAGGCTCCCCGGCATGGACGGGGGCCCTCCCCTGAGGAAGTGACCGGGAGCCTAGGACAGCTGACACAGCCCTGCCCTGCCTGGACAGCCCTCTGTTGCAGGGCGGGTGGTGGGCACAGCAGAAGCAGGGTGGGAGGGAAACGAGCAGAAGGAAATCCATTTCCACCATGTTCGGCCGCGTGGAGTGCACGTTACCTGCTGGCGCCTCCGCACGTGCCGTGGGCGTCAAAAAGGTACTGCACGCACAGGCCTGAATTCCGGCAGTCGTGTGTTTATCGCTGTGCCTACCCACATGGCCTCGAATCAGGTCATTTCTGCCTTTTTCTATTTCGTTTCGTTCCCTCTGCCGTGGCTGCGTGTTTGCGTCCCCCACCGAGATTCCTGCACTGAAACCCCAGTCCCCAGCAGGCTGGGGTCAGGAGCTAGGTCTTGGTGAGGCCATTAGGGTCATATGAGGTCACCAGGGCGGGGCCCCCAGGGGATTAGTGTCCTCAGAAGAGACACCAGAGCTTGCTCAAGGACTCAGGGAAAGGGTGCCCCTTGCAGACAGGGAGAAGGTCACGGGCCCCTCCCCCCAGCCCCTGCACTGTGGCTCCCCCATGTGGTGACACCTTGTCATGGCGCCCCAGGCATCGAGAGCAGTGTGTGTTGGAGAGAGACCGAGGGAGGGCGGGAAACTCACAGGGATAACAGCGTGTAGTAATAGATCAGTAGTGTGTATACAATAATACGTAAGAATGGGCACAGTGATATTTCAACAGCCGTAAAGGTTTAGCTGAAGTTCCTCTGGGCCAGTGGGATGCAGCTGGTCGGAACCTGTGAATGACAGTGTCCACCCCTTCGGAGCGGGCGCCTGAATGACCCGGGACCCTGACAGTGGCACTGTAGTTAGTTTAACTTAGGTGGGAAAGGAGAGATAAGGAAGTCGTGATGAATAGCTTTTTTTTCTTTCTTTTTTTAATATTTTATTTATTTATTTTTAGAGAGGGAAGGGAGGGAGAAAGAGAGAGAGAGAAACATCAATGTGCGGTTGCTGGGGGCCATGGCCTGCAACCCAGGCATGTGCCCTGACTGGGAATCTAACCTGCAATGCTTTGGTTCGCAGCCTGCACTCAATCCACTGAGCTACACCAGCCAGGCATGAATAGCTTTTCTAAACTGTCATTTTCTTTTCCGGTCCTCTGGGCGTTTTCTTGGAGCTGCTCGTTTTGGCTTTATTTAAAACACATTTAAGTTATGAGAGTGTGGGTGAGGGGCACGATGGGCAGATACCTCATTTCTGTGAGGCTGTGACAGAGTAAACGCGCGGTGTCTGTACCATGTGTAAAAGAACAGCTTGTACTTAAAAAAAAAAAAAAAAAAAAACCAGAAAGTAAAACCAGACAAGGAACTTGTTTGCGCAGCCGCAGCCAGGGCTAGCTGGCAGGGGCAGGACGGGGGTGGAGGAACCTCGGCTCTGCTCTGAGGCCTGGCCCTGAGAGACCCAGGTCGCGGAGATCGGTTCCCAGAATCTCCTCCCCTAGGAGGCACTGGTTCTGGACCTTAAACTTGTCTCCAAAACGCCTTCAGGGAAACTCCCGCCCACGGCCGGCAGAGCAGTGGGGCCAGAGCAGCTGGTCTGTCTGGGTCCCCACACAAACGGGCCATCACACAGCTGCATCCCAGCAACCACTGGCCTTGCTCTCTATTTTCCGCTTTTCAGATTTACAAAATAACATCTAGAGGGGGGGAACCGAATGCTGTGAGGCCGAGGAAGCTGCAAAGCAAACCCTCTGGTGGTTTCAGATGGCACCCCAGACTGAACAGGCACAGCCCCCAGCAGCACCCCTCCTCCGCCCACGTCGGCTGTGGTCTCTCCCACGGTCTCTCTTTGGACCCCCTCAAATCCACATATTGCTTTTTATTGAAAACAAAAACAAAGCAGCATACCGCTGTGTTACAAATCCTAGACAATGTGCTGTTTTCACTTTGAGTAAACGGGATCGTCCGGTGCTGTCTTCTTTCACCCCATTCATGTGGGCTGAGTGGTTATTTCAGTTCTCCTGTGCACTGCCACAGACCAGGTCCCTAATTTTTCTCCCTTCCACGGGTCTCAGCTATTGCCGCAGTACAAAAAGCCTTTGGAGCAGCTTTAAAACTTGTTGAAAAATTTCAAAACACACAAATGTACAGAAGCATCCTCGAGGGAGAAGCTACCTTTTCAGCAAGCCCTGCTGGAGCCGTGGGCTTCCAGGAGCAACGCCAAATGACAGAACGACTCCACCCAACCCTCCCGCCCAGCACGCACCGCGGACTTAGAAGGGAAACATGCAGCAGTCAGACTTTCAGAAACAACTCGGGAGAAAATGCTCGGGACCCAGGGTCAGGCGGAGAGTTTTCCCACTTAACAGCAAAACCTGCTCTCGAGAGGGAAGTGGAAATTTGTGCTGATCTCATCAGGAGTGAAAATGAGTTCTTCGTGGAAGCTCCCCTTCGGAGGAAGAACAGACAAGCTGCTTACGGGGGAAACATGCGATGTCTCGGGGTAGCAGCTGCGACCTGAGGGCGCCTGCTGGGGACTTGGGTCTGCAGGTGTGCTTTAAAAGTGCGGAGACTCAGTCTGGTTTTCCGGTCTGTCATATATTTAAAAAGTTTTAACTTGACAAATAGGTCTTCAGTATTTGATACGCCTGTTCAAAGGCAGCCTCTTGGAAACGAAAGTGAGTTCTTAGCGTCCCCTTCCCCCGGAGCCTCGGAGCCGAGCCTCCGAGCCCCGCGCAGGGCGCCCTCCTGCCCCTGCCTGTCCCCCTGGGAGGGGTGTGCCAGGCAGCGAGGAGCCAGCAGCTCTGCGCCTCAGCCGGTGACTGACTGAGTGAGTCCCCTCCTCTCCTGCGGCCTCGGTCCCCACTTTTCCTGGCTCCTGGCGCCCTGGGACAGGAAGGTCCGGGAAACACGGCCCCCACGGGGTCCTGAGGCCCCAGTGAGCCGGGAGGGCAGCGGACACGGCCCGTCCCCCTCACTTCTACTCTTGATGAGATCAGCGTAAATTTCCACATCCCCTTTCGATATCGCGTTTTGCTGTCCAGTCGGAAACCTCTCCGCCTGACCCGGGGCCCTGAGCGTTTTCTCCCGGGACCCACCCTGGGCCCGTGCCACTTCCGCACTTTGGCTCCGCCCGTCCCTCTCGCGCTCGCTGGGGGAGGGGCGCCTCCTGGCCGACCAGGGCTCCGCCCGGGAGGTGGCCGCGAGTGGGCGGTCTCCCTCCAGTGTCCCTGCCCCCAGATGAGGAGGCAGACAGTGAGTGGCAGTTTTTGTCGGTGGCTCGGTGAGTAACTGGACGAGGCCCGGTTATTCAGCGGGTGCAGGGGGGCGGGGGTGGGGAGGCGGGGCCGCGGCCAGGGGAGGGGCCGGTTGGCCCTAGAGTAGGAGCGGAACTTCGCTGAGCTCAAGGTTACCTCCTCGTGGTCCGTGCGGAGCGCAGACCCTGGCCCCGTGCGCCCGGTACCCCAGACCCGCAGTTTCCTCCGGGCGTTCCTAGCCGGCGGCAGTGGCGCGCCCAGCTGGAGCGGCAGGTGTAGTGGCTGCTGTGCAGTGAGTGTCCTCGCGGAGGTCCTGCTTTGGGGAGCCAGGGACTTGCAGGTGAGGTGACAGGCTCTCGTGGCCCTTGCTGGGAGGAAGAGCTGGGAGTGGGTCGGGGAGGGGCTGCTTGGAAAAGGGAGAGGGCGCGCGGGGAGGGTGGGCTTCTTAGCGTCCCCGGCCACCTGTGCGTAACGAGGGTGTGGGTCCCTGCCCAGGTGCCACCTGTTGAGGTGGAGCCCACTGGTTGGGTGGGCTCCCGCAGAGCTCCCCCCACCCAGTGCTTTCCAAATTCTGGCGGGAGGGCGGGAGAGGGGGTGCGGGAACACGGAGGACTTCCCCTTTTCAGGCAGGCAGTGAAGTTGCATTTTGGACCTGCAGAGCTCCAATATCTCACAGCACCAACAGCAAAAGAGACTGGCAGCTCGACAGAGAAACTTGACTGTCATAAACTGTGCGACACAGATATGAATTGCCCTGGGAGTGGGTCCTTTTACAATCCCTGGCAGGCTGGCCTTGGACCTGGAAGAGGGGAGCTTCGAGCAGCCTCACTGGCTGTCCCCAGATCTGTCCCTCCCAGGTCAGGGTTTGGCTAGGTGACTCAGGCTCTCAGGCCAGCAGCCTCACTGGCTGTCCCCAGATCTGTCCCTCCCAGGTCAGGGTTTGGCTAGGTGACTCAGGCTCTCAGGCCAGCAGCCTCCAGGACCCCCTGTCTTGGACCACCCGCACCTGTGGCCAAGACCTTTCCTTCTGTCCCCTGGCCCCGTGATTCTGTCCTTGCGCACCCACCCCTGCCTTGACCTCTGCTGCTGGTTCATCAACCCCCTTCCTGCTGCTGTCTGCGTTAAAGATGCCTTTGGCTCCGTTCATTGGCTGTGAGCTTGGCTTTAAAAAGTTGTGATTTCCTTGAATTGAAAGGACATTTTAATCAGGTTTTCGTCCCTGCTCATCTGTCCCAGACTTCCTGCCTTTGGCCGTTAGGGGTTGCTGGCATTGGGCCCCCACCCTAGGCCTCAGCCACGTCCTGTGACTCCCCGCCGTCCCGAGGCCGAGTGGACTTCTTGGTGCACAGGCCTCTGCACCACAGGCATCTTCCACTTGGCACAGGTTTGCCGGGCACAAAGCAGGAGAGCGCAGGAGCTGGCCTTCGGGCTGCCCGTCACCACCAGACCAATAAGCAGAGACAGGAACTGAGTCTCTGTGGGCACTTTTTTCAGATGGCTGGCGATCTGAGAAGATGGGGGTTTTTGTGTCCTAGCAGACTGCCTGAAATTCCATTTGAAACTGACCCTTTTTATAAGGAGAATCGTGTAGGCGAGGGGTTTGGGATTCGGGGGGAAGTTAATCAGATAAGAAGCTGCAGCATTCTGCCATCGGTGTCCTGGGTGGTGCTAAAGACAAGTGGGGGTGAGAGGTGCAAACCGTGACCCAATCCTGCATTGGAGGGCCGTCCTGGTAGAGGCATTTAAAAAATTCTTCTTGCAGGTGTTTTCTAGCAAGAAAAGGCAAGCCCATTTCCCAATAATTGTAATGCCAAGGGCTAGTGTGTTCAGGAGAAACAATTCTGATAATAGGTGCTCTGGTGCCGGGCCCCTCCCACCACATATTAGTATATAGGGATAGAGGCAGAGCCGGAACCGTTGTTTCATCAGGCTTAGCTAATATTCTCCAGGTAGCGCCCCAACTCTCCACTACAAAAGGACGTTTGGGGAGATAAGCAACAGTGGCATTTGGTCCTTGGGGCAAAGACCAGAAGACTGAGTCTTTGTGGCCAGGGTCTAAGGTACAAGGAGGAACCGGAGAGGATTGAAAGTGTGATAAATCCCCTCCCAGGTTAATTGCGGTTATCGTAGACCGCTGATAGTGATTACTGTGTTGCTCTTCGCTTGAAGCATAAAGTTGCTCCTTTAAAGGAGAGCACAAAGTGTCCATAAGAACAGGAAGATAAACTAGTAAATACTTAGCAACATACACTGTATTTTTTGGCACCGGAATCCAGCGCTTGTTTTCTTCTCATGGGCTGTATGGTCTGTTAGCTGATCGGCTTTCATCTCCAGGTAGTGGAGCTTGATGTCTGTTTGGTTCATGATGAGGCTTCACCCTTTTAGGTGGAAGCCAGACAGGGCCTGCAGGGATGGAAACACACGCAAACTCTCTTCCCCAAGTTAAGAGGTCTACAGGGCCCTGCCAAGTACCATCTCCCAGTGGATCTCTGTATAAAACCTGAGGATAAGACGACTTTGGTTCTTCTGAAAATGTTTCTCAATTGGAGTACAGAGTGATTCATCACAGTTTAGAAAATTATAGGTGAACATAGTTAACATAATCAAATTTTGGGGGGTAGACTCCCGACTCCTCCTTTTCTGTTTTTTAAGAAGATTTTTGAAAGTATGATGTGCCTGTGCTACAATTGCCTGACCTGGTGGATTGCAAGGTGTTCCTATTTTATGTTGAATATTCCAACACTGAAGGAAGACCTGAGTAGAATGGGCAAGGTATCCTGGGCCGTTATCAGTTTTAATTTGCTGAGGCACGAGATATCCTGGGCCATTATCAGTTTTAATTTGCTGAGGCCGCCCTAAATGACTAAAGGCCTCAAGCCAATGGCTTATATATTTTTAGCAGATTCTCCTGTTAAAGCAGATGCATGTAGGGCACCAGAGTAAGTATCAATAGAAATATGAACGTATTTTAATTTTCCAGAGGGAGCGAAATGAGTAACATCTGTTGGCCCAATCAGCTGAGAACCTAGTCCTCGAGGGTTAGCTCCCGTGGGTGGAGGTGACTTAGTAAGGGCTTGATGGTCAGGGCATTCTTGAATAATTTGCTTAGCTTGGGGATGATAAAGAAACAGTCTTTTAACTTTTTCTGTTTAGCTTTGGGGGTCTGATTTTCACCCTTCTGGAAGGGCTCGTTTAAGCCGTTAACCCTTGGCTTTCTGGTTTGCTACAGTAGGGAGCAGTCGGCTGAAAAATAGCCTCCGTTTTAAAAGTGCCGTTTTTCTTCATTTTATTGTGTTAGGTTTGGAGAGGCAGGCCCTCTGCTGTTTCTGGGAGCTGCAGTGAGTTTGAGCAGCAAGTTAACTGCTCCGTTGTTCTTAGGGTTTGGTAGCTTTTAGGTTTAGCATTTGCAAGGAAAATTGGAAGGGTGGGAGGGGTTCTGCTCAAATATGTCTTAGACAAAAGTGGTTACGCGCCAAATGCCTTTCGTAACTCGGTTGACTCACTGCTCCCTGCGGGAGAATAGCCAGTTCTTCCCCAAGGAAACGGTCTGTGTTTACAGGTACTGAGTTAAAAAGTGGTACTTAGTCTTCTGTGGAGAAGGGCTAGCTCTCCCCGGGAGACAGTACACTTACATTTTATTTTCACAATAAAAGGTCATGGCTGCAGCATCAACAAGGAGGATTTTTAGTATTTCCTTAACACGTTGCACCTCCCATCCCACTTGTAGCAAGCTTTAGGTTGACAGATTTCTGAACACATCCACAACTCTAGAAACAGTTTTTCTTTACTGGCAAATACATTTGCTTTTTGTTTCTCTGTTCCTGGTGATCAGTTACTGCATTTCTGGAGTGTGCTTGAAAGTGAGCTGTCTCATGATCTAGTGCCTTGACAACTTTGGGGGGGCTGGAGGAGAGGGGGAGAGGATGCTGAGCTCTGCATGGCTTGTTCCCAGGATGGAAGGAGTCCCTGGGCCTTCAGAAGGAGGATTCAGATTCGTTAAAAGACACTTTTTTCATTCTTTTTCTTCCTGTGTTTTTTACTGTCTGAGGGAAGTAAGATCTTTTTCTTTTTTTAAATAATCAATTTAAATTCTTTCAGAGTAGAATCCTTATGATGTAAGAACACTAGAGATTTCATTCTATTTACCAAAACATTTTGAGACTGAGACGTTACTTTTAAAACAAAAACAAAAATAAAATTCAAGCAAACCAGTATTTTCAAATTAAATCCTCTAGAGGAGGAGGGAGTGAGACACTACCCTTTATCTCACACCACCTGGTGCTGTTTTAACCTCTGCCCAACGTTTTTCTAAATAACTAAGTCTAAAGGTCCCTTATTAGGAAGACATCTAGCAGCCTTAAAAAGCTGCTAAATTAGCATACAACATTGAACATTGCTCTTGCTCTTTAGAGACCCTGTTCCCCATGGTTGAGGATTCGCAGAAAGTTTTTTAAAAAATTGTTTAACAAATAAACTTTTTCTGATATTCCTCCCACCGCAAATGCGGTGATTACGAAACCACTTTTGCTTTCACTCCGTCTGCACCTTTAAATCCTACTTGTTCTTAGTGAAAAGAGTGTGGTGGGTCATAATGTGCTGCTGGTGAAAACCGTCAGGGAGGGCTGCCTGGTGTCCAGGGTACCCTGAGCCCACTTACGGGTTTCAGGTTTCTCCCACCCGTTCAAGACTGCGAGGGGGGCTCGAAGCGCCAGGTGACCAACTTTTATGTTGCGTGCCCTGAGCGAGCCCAGAGTTACATCACCGTGATTGGAATTCCCTGTGAAGGCACCTGCATGCCTCGGGGATTGACACCAGCCAAGGCCCCGACTCAAGCAGGAGTGCCGGAGATCTCACGCCGGAGGGAGGCAAGCCTCTTAATTTCGGTGCTCAGTGAGAAGCTGAGACACTCACAAATAACCCTGGAACTAACTCTGAGTTCTCCAAGCCATCTTCAGAGTCCGGTTGAAACCGAAAATTTACTACCTGCTTTTCTGTGTACAGGTGGGTGGAGGGAAAAGGCAGAATCAAAAGGGCTGCAAAAAGCAGCTTTTAAAGAGAGAATGCGCAGAGGCGCTTGTAAGAAAAAAAGCTAATGGAAAGGAAAATCCATTGCTCTCTCTTCCCAGCCTAAAACCTGACTGGGGGTTGTGCCTCGGGCATGGGCTGGCGAGTGTTTTTACAGCGTGCCTCTCGTCGTGTGGACTTTTGCTTGCAGTTGGCAGGAAACCTAGTGTTGTTCCTGGTCCACATCCAGCTCATCCTCCCACGGATGCCTTTGGGGCGGCGAGTGCCCTCGTGGCTCTTAAATGCTTGACCCGTGCCCGCGGGGTGCGGTGATTGCCGGAGACAGTGAGCAAGGCTTCCGCTTAGCAAAGAGGGTGCTGTCGAAAGAGAGAGTGACCTTGGAAAAATACCCTTTTCCTCTGAAATCCAGCACACCCTACGACCTTCCCGAAAAGCACTTGGTGTTGTCGGCCCTCACCTGGGCTGCTGTGCGTTCCAACTGCGCTGGTGTGTTGGCCACGACGATGGGTCGTCGCCTCTGGGTCCCCGTTCCTGGCGCCAGGTGATGCAGACTCCGTCCCTCCGGAGTCTGTCCCCCCCGGAGTCTGCGTGTTGTGGATGCGGTTCACGCCTTTGGCACGTCCAGCCCTCTTCTTCCTCAGGCCCCTCAGGGCACAGCCAGGAGACCAGGGACCACAGGCTCCCTGCTCCTGTTGTCTGGTCTACCCCGCCCCGCCCCCACACCTTGTCTCCATACTGTAAATGTTAACTGCCCTGCACTCACCGCGTGAAGGAAGTGTGTCTCTCTTACGTTTTATCCCATCCCAGAGATTTGCCTGTTTTGCTTTCTCCTCCTTAATCTGCCCCCGTGGTCCTCACGGAGCCCTCCCCCGCCCCTGCTTCCCTCTCCCCCTCTGAGTCTAGTGTGTAAAATCGGCTGCAAACCACCGTTGTCTGAGGCATTTTCTCAGTCTGTTGAGATTTTCCTTCCCGGCAACTGACATCGTTTGGCTCAAATGAACTCTTGTGGGGACTTTCTCTTAGGCTGGATGCTGTGTTTGTTCGCTGGCGACATTAAGCTGTTTATACAAAATAATCTGCCTCTCTGATTTTAGCTTTCATGGGTGATGTTAAACAAAAAAATTTAGCTCCCATGGCTGAAAGCCTTTTTTAAAAGAAAGGGTTTCTCAGGCCATCGCTGGCAAAAAATGGAGTGGCCTTGGGCCCTGAACCCCGAGGAGCAGGCCGGGAGGGAAAGGCGTGCCCTCTGTCCTGGAGTTCCGAAACCGTTTTCTGTGCATGGGCAGCGCAGGGGTAGGGCAGAGGGACTGTTCTGGGAGGATCTACAGGAGCAAGGGCCTGAGGGGTTGGGGCAGGGAAAGGGTGAGGAGGAGTGGGCTCATTCAGGCGTGGGCCCAGCAGGGTCCCTGAAGCCCCTGTGAAAATAAGAAGCAGGGTCTCCTGGGTCCAGCAGTGCCTGGCTGGTCTCTCTTCTGGGTCACCACAGGGACAGTCACCCGGCTTCTGGGTCACCACAGGGACAGTCACCCGGAAGTTAATCCTACACCCCGACAGACACCTGGCCTGGGAGCGGGCTTTCGCCAGCACTGGTGCCGGCTGGTCAGCAGGCTGACCGTTCTCTTTCTCTCGCTCTTTGGCCACTGTGATTTTAACATAGAGCGTCTCGGAATTTTTTCTTGCCCACTAAGACAACAAAAACTGACTTAGGGTTTTTGTTTTTGTTTTGACAAGCTGGATCTGGTGGCAGGCAGGGCAGCCCCAGGTACAGGGCAAGGCGGGGTCCTTCCGGGTGGGAGGGCAGGCAGAGGAGAGTTGTGTTGGTGCCGAGGGGGCCTGGCCAGGGGGAGGGGGACAGGTAGAAGCCGCAGCAGAGCCCCCTCCCCCTGACCCCCCGCCCACCTTGTGTGACCTTCTCTGGCTTCAAGAGTGGGCCGAAAGTGGCCTGTGGTGACCACGGGCATCAACCCCTTTCTCCACTGTGGGGCCTTTGGGGGGTTCGCTTGGGGGGCCCTGGTTTCTGGCAGGAGGCTGGGGAAATCCCTGGGTGGGAACGTGTCCTGCATGTGATGGGCCTGACCGGTCCACGGGACTCTACTCACTGGATTTACTGCCTGGGCGTTGGGCAGCCTTGGCTTCACGTCGCTGTCTCTAAGCGCCGTGTCCGTCTTGCCAGGCTGGGGTGACCGGGAGCCGTGCAGGTGCCGGGGGAGGTGCTCGGGGACCAGGGCTCTGCCAGCCGAGTTCCCTGCACGAGGTCGGCTCTCGTCTCACACATGGAGACCAGGTCTGAGGCCAGTGCTTGGTGGCTGGGCCCCTTGCAGTCCCCGCGCTGTGCCTGCCCCTCCCTCTGGCATTGGGGCGGGGACAGAGCAGAGGACCGAGTCACCCGGCCTCAGGTCCTTCTTGTCCTTCCGTGGCAGGTCCACAAGTGGCCCTCAAGGTCTGATGGAAGACCGCTGAAGTTCTGGAAGGGCAGGGAAGCGAGGCGGGGTCTGCGGAGTCAGGGTCATCTTCCACAGGTTAGCACGGCTCTGCTGCTGGTCCGAGTGACCTTGGACCCTCTTGTGGCTCGCAGTTGTTAAACCACTTCAACAAGAGGTCGCCGGACTGAGGGGGTGCTGGTGCCCTCTGCAAATGTCAGGGTCCCGACATGAGAGCAGGCAGGACCATCGGTGTCAGGTGGCTGGTGAGGCTGGAAGCCGTGGCCAATCGGGAACCCATCGCTGCCTCCTCAGGTCCCCTCTCAGCGTCTCCTAGGCTCCATGGCGTACTGACCTCACCACTTCAGATTGACTTGAAGTTGTTCACAGGTTAACACTGTCCTCTGCTGTTTCCCCCAGGGTTCTGCCACCGGTGAGAGATGGCCGTCTCAGGGACTGACCCCAAAGGAAAGGAGCATGCCAGGTGAGGCTCCCAAATGGCTGTGGTTTCTTTATCAGAACTGACATGTGAGCACACCGATTCTCCAGACAGTCCTGGGGGACAGCACCTGGGGTGGAGGGGCCCTGACTGGGCTGGAGACCTGGTCTGGCCCAGCCTGGGCTCAGCCCTCCGGAGGCATGGTCTAGGGGACCCGGGCTCAGAGCTCAGGTCTGAGACCTGGGGGGTTTATCCGACACCTGGACACTCCCGAAACTCAGTCCCTGCTTCTCCCTGCCCTTTCTTGGTCCTGAACCCTCAACACTCCCTGGTTTCTCTGCGCCGTTTCCTGATCCTCCTTTGTGATTCTCTTTTCTGATGATTTGCTGGAAAAGCACACACTTCTTGTCTTAGTACCAGTTCCTACGTGGACTTTGAATCTGCCAAGCTGCCCCTCTGCCCTGCCCTGAGATGGCGCCCCTCCCTTGTCTGCAGGAGGGTGGGGGTGCTTTGTCTTCCCCGCTGATCTCCTGGAGTCAGCTGGTTGTCATTCATTCCGAGTCTCACGTTGAAAGTAGGGGCTCCGTCCCTGTTCGGTGACACGAGGCAACGATGCCAAAGAAAATCACATGATTTTGTGGGTGGGCTGAAGAAATTGTTTTGCAAGGAACATACCTCTGGCTTGTCACGTGTAAATCTTTTAAAGTGTATGTGTGAGCATATCCTGGTGGATCACGGTATGGTCCACTTCATGGGTTGGCTGAAGAGTCCATGATGTTTTTTCCATAAAATAAGACGCATGTTTCATTTTCACCAATAACTTTATGTATTTGGATATTTCGAGGGTGTTGGCTGTCTCTCGTGTGGTAGACTGTTGGTTGTTCTCAATTCGATCGCTGTCAACCTCCGCGGGTCTGCCCGACCGCGGAGCACCGTGCAGCGAGAATCTCCAGCACGGAGCTTCGCAAACCGCCTCTGCCACGTTCGGTCAGTCCCAGCGCCTTCTCCGCACACTGCTCACATCCTTGTTTTGCAGTTCAGTTGCGTTTTTACCTTTCTTGAAATAATAAAGCATACTATGCCAAACATGTTACATATCTTCTTCCATCTTCAGTGTTACAAGGGTTACACACAAGTTCACCAATTTTGGCAAGTCTCTTTAGATGCACGCTGATAGGCCAGCTGTCACAATACGGTCTAACAGAATTGTTTCACATGACGTTAAAGACAGCTCCGTGCTACCAGAGCGGTCTGTGGAAAACACCAAAGGACCTTTTTGGCTGGCCCAGTGTTTCAACATCGTTGATGGTCATTGGTCACACCCTGTTGCCTTCGCCTGTTTCTGGAATCAGAGAGAAGAGGAAGGTTTTCTGTTTCGCAACATGATACCACGCAGTGTCATCGCACCCTACTGCATTGGTCCCACCAGTTGCTAGTTGCCCTTCTGTTGAGATGGGGTGTGCGCCACACCCTGAGGTCTCCTTCCCGGGGAAGGGACCATGTGAGCAGCCTTGGTCACTGAAGGGTCTTGAGGCTGTGGTGTGATGTCACTATTTCTGCCTCAAGATCAGGGATCATCCTGGTTACACACGAGCCCAGGTTTGGTCCCACGAAAGAGGCCTCCCTGCCCAGGAGAGATGGACACACCTGGTCTGGAGACCCAGGGTGCCTGGTCGGGACTGGGCAGGGGCTGTGGAGGACAGGTGTGGCCCCGGGCCCCCGGGTGACTGGCTGGCTGTCCACCCTGAGTAAGGCTCTTGGCCCCTGCACCCAGGTGCAGCCAGCTCCCGCTGGGATGGCCGGCTGGAACCTCCAGGTGTCTGAAGCCCAGCCCTTGCCTGTGGCCATCAGCCAACTCCCCCTTTGTAAAAAAAAAAAAAAAAAGCTTTCTGTCTCTCCTGAGTGTTTTGTGCTCAGCTTTGTATTGGGTTGGTCAAAAACTTCATTACGTTATTTTCCGTACCATGGTGGCTATAGTAGTGCTGAGCTGTCTTTAACTTCATTAGAAACAATTTCATTAGATTGTATTATGACAGCTGTCATGTCGGCATGCATTAAAAAAAAATGATCAGCCCTGGCTGCTGTGGCTCAGTGGACTGAGCACCAAACTGTAAACAAAGGGTCGCTGGTTTGAGTCCCACTCAGGGCACATGCCTGGGTTGCGGGCCAGGTCCCCAGTTGGGTGGTATGTGAGAGGCAACCACACACTGATGGTTCTCTCCCTCCCTTTTTCCTTCCCTTCCCCTCTCTCTAAAAATAAATAAAATCTTAAAAATAAATTTATCAAAAATGGTAAATTTTTGTGCAGCCATTTTAATGTTGAAGATGGAAGAAAACATGCAACCTTTTGGCACATTATGCTTTATTATTAAAAGGAAGGTAAAAATGCAATGGAAATGCAGAAAAAAGGATGTGTGCAGTGTGTGGGGAAGGTGCTGTGACCAACCAAAAGTGTCAGGAGTGGTTTGCAAAGTTTCTTGGCACTAATGACATTTTGGCCATGTAATCCTCTGCTGTGGGGCTGTCTGAAGCATTGGTGGATGTTCAGCAGCGCCCCCGGCCTCTCCCCACTGGAAGCCAACAGCCGGAGAGAGCCGACATCCTCAAAATATCCAAATCCAAAGGGCTGTTGGTGAAAATGAAAAATGTGTCTTTTGTTTTACGGAAAAAACGTAATGGACTTTTTGGCCGACCCAGTGAGTCAGCCTTTTGAAAGCGTCCAGATGTGTGTGCTCTTGGATGCCCTGTGAGGAGGGGGGAGGGGCAGGGGAGTGGGCACCCGGTGGTGGCCGTTGATGCCCCAGCTGGCTGGAGACACAGCAGGACGTCGACACGGGGATGGACATGGGGTTGCGATGGTGAAGCAGGTGGGGCCTCTGGGCTGGTGTCGTGGGGCTGCCTAGGCTCTGGGGATTCACAGACAGGAAAGACCCGGTCTGGCCTTCAGGACTTGGTTACTGGAGGTAATAAAAGCGATTGTGTCCATCACATGAGTATGTGGAGTGACCGGCGTGGAGCAGGCACTCAGTGTGGACAGGAATTGCTGTCTTAGTTACTGGAAGTCGACGGATAACGTGTTTTCTTGGGAAAGACTCCCTGTACCCAAGGCAAGGATAAGCAGATGGAAATAAACATTGGCACTGTGGCCGTCCACAGCATCTGTCTGGCAGAAAGTCGTGCGTTTTTAGCAAGAGCTGCAATGCTGGAAAAACCCCTGGACATGTGGGTCTGCAGGAAGAGGCCACTGCCCCAGGGGCTGGAGCTGCAGGCAAACGGCTCCCAGACGTGATGGCACGCTCTGTGCCAGGGGCTCGGTTGGTGCGGTTACACAGTGGCCAGGACGTGCCAGCCAGCCCGCGGGAAGCCCTGGGATTTCCAAGTCACAGGCTGCAGAGACCTTCTTCCCTGGCGTGCTTTTCTGCTGTCAGTGGGTTCTGGGCAGGAAGCCAGATGTAGCAGGAAGAGAAGGGATGCCCTGGTCGCTGCAGCCAGGGCCCATGTCTGCCTCCCTTCTGCTCCGGGTTTGGGGGGCACCCGTCTGTGGGCGTCAGGAGGTTCGATGTGGAAGGAGGCATGGCTAGGGTTTGCTCTAAGGGACTTTGCAGGTGAAGACATGCTTTAGACTTGGGCATTTGTTCTGTGAGTCCCATGTTATCGGAACAACCACACTCATTTGCACATTGTTCGTGGTCCCTGTCACGCGACAGTGGCCGAGCTGAGTGGTTGTGGCAAAGCTGAAATGGTTGCAAAGTCAAAAATACTTGATGTCTGGCAGCATCTGGTTTCCACAGCAGTCCATAGCGAATGTGTTATTTTGAAAATAAGATCAGGTTTATGTGTCAAGTGAACTTGAGCTGGGCAGCGACTGGCCGTGCTCTATGTGACCGACCTTTTGATCTTGCTCTGTCTGGGTCCCCCAAATGGGGCCCTGGGTGAGGGGAGGGGGAGGGAAGGACACAGAGAGGCGAGGGAGCCTCACAGCAGGGGTCTGTCCTCCCCTGTCTGCACCACACACTTCCTTCCGACGCAGGGCACTTTGCCACCACGTTGGCCACCAGATGCCAGTGCTCTGCTAACCTGCTTTCCTGGTTTGGCACAGTGACCGCGGCATCCAGCTCTGCAACCCGAACCTGGCCGGGATGAAGGAGGATGTCCTGTACCACTTGGACCTCAGCACCAGCACGCACGACCTCCAGGCCATGTTTGGGGACGTGAAGGTGAGGAGTGGGGCTTCGATTCTGGGGCCTGTCCCCCTATCGCCGCCTCTCTGGTGGCATGAGCTGTGACCTCCTCACAGAGGGCTGAGGTGACAGAGGGCAGGGTCACAAGTGATAGGTGTATGGTGGACTTTTTCCCACTGTCACTGTCCAAGGGTAGGAACCAGTGAGTAGAAGCACTCCTGGAAACGCAGCCACGGCGGCCCCTCTAAGTTCTCACCTGCCGACTGTCTCCTACGGCCGATGGAAGTGCGTCTCCGGAGCCTCACTGGGAGAATGGAGAAAAGGGGACGGGGCACTGAGTGAGACTGATTGCAGTGTGTGAGTAAGTGTGTGTGAGAGTGCGGGTGTGTGAGAGTATGAGAGTGTGTAAGAGAGTGTGAGAGTGCGAGTGTGTGGGAGTGTATGTGTGAGCGTGTGAGAGTGTGAGTGTGTGAGTGTGAGATGCACGTTGACACGATTCCTCTGTGGCCTCGCACGCAGCCCCCAGGCGATGTTCCCCACAAGGTCTCAGGCTCCGGGCTCCGACTGGTCCTGGCTCAGGCCCCTGAGAATGTCTAATCCCTGGGCGAGCGAGGGCTTGTGTTTAGAACCTGAAACCGGAACAGGAACACGCTGTCCGACAGCAGAGTTCCGACCCACTGGGCGCGCTCACTCGCTCGCTTGCTTCTGTGCTTCCGATTCCCGCCCTCCCCACGTGCTCCCCGTTCGCTCTGTGTCTGGTCTCCTGGGGAGCGTGGTTTCCTTTCTCTTCTTCGGAGATGAACGATGCTTTGGTCAGCCAGCTCCCTCGCTCTGGCGTGCTTGCTTGCTTTTCTCATGTCCGACAAAACGAAAAGTGCGTTTTCATAGACGCTGCTCTGCAGACGGAAGTGTTCGGTTCTCTGACCCCACCCTCGCGGCCACCCCCACGGCTGCCACCCCCACAGCTGCCACTTTCTGCATCTTGGCCTTTGGGCACTTGGGCAGCCAGGTGAGAGGTGGGGGCAGGAGCCCGTTGTGTAGGTGGGCTGTGGGGCCCTGGTCGCACAGGTGAGAAGCCCACGCCACCTTACTCCACAACTGGCTCCCGCCAGGACAGTGAGCCGCTGGTCCCCCGCTGGATGGAGACTGGTGGGCGTGGAGCAGACTGGCTTCCTGCAGCACCTGCATCTGTGTCCCTGGGAGCTATGGTCGGCGGCCGTGCTGCGCTATGCTGGGGCCTCCCATCCGCACGGGAATTTCAGGAGCCAGGACCCCCAAACTCCACGGAGCACTCAGTCAGCAGGAGGCTTCCCTAGGCATGGTCCGTCTGGCGAGGGCCAGGGGACTGGCGTTTCTAGCACATTCCAGGAAGGGCATGTGTTGCTGGTTGGGGCCCTGCTGTGGAAGTGTGGGCTGCTCCCAGGCTGACGGGTCCTGCTGTCTGTCTGTCCATGTCCACAGTTCGTGTGTGTGGGCGGCAGCGCCTCCCGGATGAAGGCCTTCATCCAGTATGTGGCCTCAGAGCTTGGCCTTGGCCGCCCCGGTGAGGACTATCCCAACATCTGCTCGGGGACCGACCGCTACGTCATGTACAAAGCAGGACCTGTACTGTCCGTCAGCGTGAGTACCTGCCCCCAGGTGGCCACCCCGGGCTCTGCAGGCCCCTGTCCATCAGGCAGGGTCCGGGCCCCTTGCTCCTGTGCACCCTGTGGGGCTGGGAGCAGCTAGGGAGGGTCGGAGTCCCTGCCTCAGGAGCAGCACCTGCTTGTGTGGTGGCCCTGGGTGCATCCTGGAGGAGGTGGCCCCAGAAGGGCAGGAGGCGAGGTTCGGGAACACGCGGATGAGACACAGAAGGGACGAGACAGAACCCAGCCAACCGAGCCTTGCCTTGGGGCGCATCATGGGGCGATTAGCTCTCAGTGCTGTTGAGAGAGAAAAGCCAGCCCGGTGCGCCTGGGGTTGGCACCTGGGGGGGGCACTGGTAGGGCTGGCTGTCACCCTGCATGGGGACTGTGCGAGCTTTCCTGCTTCCCAAAGTGTTCTAGTTTTAGAGAGGGGAAGGAGAAAGAGGGAGAGAAGCATCAGCATGTGGTTCCCTTTTGAGTGCCCCCTACTGGGGACCTGGCCTGCAACGCAGGCCTGTGCCCTGACTGGGAATCAAACTGGTGATGCTTTGGTTCTTGGGCCAGTGCTCAGTCCACTGAGCCACACCAGCTCGGGCTGGAAGTGTCCTATCTTCGAAGCCTTTGTGTTGAGGTGCATCCTCGGGGGCCACGGGCGGGAGTGCCCACAGAATGTGTGTGGGGGTAATGGGTGGTAACGCTGTGTGTCTCCTGGGCCAGCATGGGATGGGCATCCCCTCCACGTCCATCATGCTGCACGAACTCCTTAAGCTACTACACCATGCGCGCTGCTCCGGCGTCTCCATCATCCGCATCGGTACATCCGGCGGCATAGGTAAGGGGCAGGCGGCCTCTGTGTGGGGTGTGGTGGGGGGAGGTGCGTACTCAGCTGCCCTCGGAGGGTGGGCAGGTGGGCGTGGACCCCGGAGCTCCCATCTGGGCCCCCGCAGCAGGAGGCATGGGAAGGGGCCGCCTACCCACACACGCCCGGCCCACAGCGGCCGGCCCTGGGCCACGCAGCTGCTCGCACATGGGGAGGGGCTTGTGCGCCAGCTTCCTCTCTGGCCTTCGTCACCCCCTGTGCTGCTGCTGACCCTTCCCGCCACCCCCCACCTGTCTCCCGAGAGGGTCTGACGTACCTCACAGGAAACCCCGCAGGAAAGTCCAGGGCAGTGGGGGCAGAGGGAGAGAGAATGCAGGTCTAGGTAAGAAGGCGTCAGCCCTGAAGGAAAACGCAGCAGTCAGGAGTTGGTCCAGGTGCCACCAGGCTGGGGTGCACAGGGCTCGCGGTATGGTTCTCGTCCACTTTTGTGTTTGCTTGGAATCTTCCAAGATGGAAAGGCACAAAACAGGGGCCGATGGAACGGGCTGCGGTCCTGGTGTGCCTGACAGGTGGAAATAGAGCTGGGTGGAGGACACGGAGCTCAGGAGGGGAGGTTTCTGGTCGTTTTTGCTTCTTGGCACCTTTCTCCTCCCTGTTTTCTGCAAGGTGTGGGCCTTCATTACCGGTGTCAGGGATCTGAGGGGGGAGATAGACCCTCACCCCTCCTTTTGAGCGTGTGACTGCTGTCGCCGCATTTCAACACACACGTGGGTCGTCCTCCTCCACGTGCTAGCTGCACCCTCTGTCCACGCCGCATGGCCGTGACACCGCCTCCTCCTTCAGGCCTGGAGCCTGGCTCCGTGGTCATCACCCAGCAGGCGGTGGACGCCTGCTTCAAGCCGGAGTTCGAGCAGATGGTGCTGGGGAAGCGGGTCGTGCGCAACCCCATCCTGGACGCACAGCTGGTGCAGGAACTGTTGCAGTGCTCTAAGGACCTGAAGGAGTTCCCCACGGTCGTGGGCAACACCATGTGCACCTCCGACTTCTACGAAGGTGACGATGGGCAGCTGGTCCCCTGTGGGCTGGGGCTTCCCCGCCTCCTGCCGCACCAGTGTTTCTGCATTGGTGGTAGTGCCCGAGTGTGAGCGGGTGGTCCGGGCTCCTGCAGGGGTGGGCTGGAGGTGTCCAGAGCATCCCCGTGGGTAGCACAGCCACGTCAGTGTGGACCCCCTCCTCGTGTCCCCAGGCCAAGGCCGCCTGGACGGCGCTCTGTGCTCCTACACGGAGAAGGAGAAGCGGGAGTACCTGCAGGCAGCCCACGCGGCCGGCGTCCGCAACATCGAGATGGAGTCCACCGTCCTTGGCGCCATGTGCGGCGCCTGCGGTGTCCCAGGTAGGTGGGTGCCGGGCCACTGCCCCATGGCCCACCTGGGCACCCTCTCCCTGTCCTCCCAGGCGCCTGCCCTGTGCCCAGGGCCTGCCCGGGACGGGGTGGCATGGTGCACCCCTGTGCTCAGACCGCCTTTGGTTGTCATTCGACCAATTGCCGATTCTCAGTGTCTGCAAGGACTCACGTGCCACCAAGTGCACTGAGGAAGGGGACTGGAAGGCCCCCCAGGCTCCGCTCAGGTTTTGAGGCAATAAGGCCGCCTGAGGCCCCAAGATGGGCCTGGCTTTCCAATCTGGACTTGCGCCGGGGCCTGTCCACTTCATGTCCCTTCCTAGCCACCTTGCAAGGAAGGGCCAGCTCTGCTGTCCAGGATTCCTGCCTCCTCGTCACCATCACTTGCCTTTCAAAGCGGTGTAGGCCCTGGGCTGGTCCTGGGACGTGCTTGGGCCTCCTGGAAGCAAAGGGACAGAGAATAAGGAGTGGGCAAGGGAGGGCGGCCAGAGGAGCAGGGCCTGGAGCTTGCTGCGATCCCCATCCGCCCCCCACCTGCTGGTCACTGTGGGGGCCTCGTGCCCGTCCAGTGGGCTGGGTGAGGAGCCCCGCACTCTGTGTTGACTCGGCCTTTGCTCTCCACAGCGGCCGTGGTGTGCGTCACCCTACTCGACCGCCTGCAGGGGGACCAGGTCAGCAGCCCCCATGAGGTGCTGGTGGAGTACCAGCAGCGGCCGCAGAAGCTGGTCACCCACTTCATCAAGAAGCGGCTGGCGATGGCCTGAAGTCCCCGCGTCTTGACGACGAGCGTCCTTGGTGCTGCAAATAAAGTCCTGCCCAGATCCCTGCTGTGACCCTACACACTCTTTCAAGGGGGGACGGGAGACGGAGCATGCAGGCTCGAGCTGCACGGTCCATGCAGATGCGGGGTTTCCCAGTGACTCCCCATGCCGTTCAGGCCCAAGCTGCTCAGGGGCCCTGGCGTTTGGGAACCAGCGCAGGGGGAAGGCTGCAGGCAGGTTCCCAGCAATGCAGGTGGTCATGCTGGGGGTGCAGGGTCAACTGTCCGCACAGTTCCCAAGTTGCAAACAGCCACGTCTCCGGAACCTTCTGTGTCAGCCCGGAGCTGCCGTGATCCCCGTCTGCTTTCCACCTTGCTGCCAGATGGGTCTGGGGCGGGCCCCAGGACGGTGGATTAGAACGATCCGCCTTCGGCACGCACGCCTGTTCTCGGGTATTCAGTCCTGTGTGCCCTGGGTGGGGGCTGGGGCCGTGTCCTGCCGCTCAGCCCAGGCAGTTAGCTGTGTGACCCGGTGGCAGGGAAGTGTCGGGACCCTGATGTGACAGATGTGGTCCCTGCAGTCCTCAGGGATTCTGAGATTCACACCCAGCTGAGGGTCAGAAACAGGCGGGTCAGGGTGTGCTGAGCCTGAGCACAGCAGGGAGCCCCATCTCTTTTCTGGCTGGAGGCTGTCGGGGGGAGGGTGAGTCCCAGCGCCCCCTGGACCCCCTCATGTCTGCTGCACCCCAACAGGAGGCTCACCGGGAGGAGGAGCCCTGGAGGGTGGGGTCTATGTGCGGGGTCACCAGGTCCCAGCCGACCTGGGGGAGCCTCTCACACCCCTCCCAGGCAAGTGTGGCCCTGGGGTCCCCGCCACTTCTCGAGAGGACCCTGGTGAGGCAGAGAGGACACAGACTGTGGACTCTGATGGCCCTTAAGCTGAAGAGGAGGCTGCTCCCACCTGGAGACAGGCTGGGTCCCTCGGGTGCCTTCTCCATCCTGTGCCTTACTTCCTCTGGGCAGGGTGCAGGGGGCGGACTGCTAGGATGGCTTCCCGGATGCTGGGGCTCTCAGGTGGGCCTGTGCTGCCCCCTGCTGGCCACATATGGAAGGGTGTGCCAGGTCCCACAGGGACTGCTCCTGAGTCCCCAGCCCCTCCCGTGTCACTGAGGAGGGCTGCGTGAGGACTTTGTGGGGGCCGGACAGGGCCCCACGCATGCAGGCAGCAACCCCTGGACAAAGCTGCTTGTTCTGATGGGATAACAACAACAATCACACATCTGTCATGAGACGTCTGTCCTGAGAACTGAACTCAGCTGTTTAGTCTGGTGCCTGGGGTGCCTGGAGGTGACCTGGGAAAGATCCCCAAACCTGCTCCCTGGGTTCCTCAAGGTGGCCGTTCCTCACCCTGCATGGCCACCCCACCCCGCGTCTCCCTCCACACCCCACGGCGACCCCTGAGCAGGACCACGTGATGTTGGCTTGCTCCCCCCTCACTGCTTGAGTGAGTCAGGAGAATTAGGGCCAGGGTTGGGTTCGCTCCACTGGACGAATCCTGTTGGACCTGGGGAGGTGGGGTCAGCTGTGTCACCGCACCTTTCATTCCCTTGACGCCTGCCCGAGGTCAGTGCAGGAGCAGCCCCCCGCTGACCACCATCCAGCACTTTGGAATTGTGGGGGAAGTCCCAGGTGAGGTGTCCCAGGTCACAGGTGCAGCTACTGCGGGAGAAGTTGGCTCAGATAGGGTTCAGGGTGGGGGTGTGCTGCTTCCTGCCTGCGCCTGCCTCCATTCCCGTCCTGCCCACCAGTCCCGATGCCACCTGACCGGGCAGAGGGAACAACGACCCGTCTCAATACCTGGCAACAGAAATAATGAGATTCGGGGAGATCCAGCCCATGTCTCTCACACCTTCAGCACCGGTGACAGCACTGCCAGGACAGGGAGCCAGGGCTGTGTCACCGGTGACCCTGACACAAGGAAACCATGTTCCTGTATTAACCTGAGTCCAGTGAGCGTCAGGTGCCACTTTCCAAAAGAGTCCAGGGTCTCTTTGCTGTGCTGACCTCTCGACCTCGTGGTGCCGGTGAGGCAGCTGAACCCCACACTGGGAGTTGCCCCGGGTTACAGGGCAGGTGAGGGCTGGGTCTTTGTGTGGAGAAGTCCGTTCAGTCCCCCTCCCACTGGCCGCAGACTGGGGAGTGTGTTTGCCGTAGACACGTGCTCACACCTGGCCCCTCAGGAGCCAGGCGGGGGTCACCCGCCGATAATAAAGCCTTCACCGTCCCTAAGAAAGGGCGTTTGAAAGATCCAGCTCTGGTGTGTGGTGTCCATGTCGGCGAGGGACATGGCCCTCCTGCAGCTCCCGTGGCCCCGTGGGGGCTGGACACTGCAGCCTACACTGTGGACCGTCACCGGCTGCTGGGAGCAAAAGCTCCTGGGGAAGGTGGGGGTCGAGGGCTGCACCCTGTCTGCTTACCTGCCACAGGACCTCCTGCTGGCTCGAACTCAGGTTAAATCTGGGGTCCGAGAACTGCCACCGGAGTGGGCACGTGATGAGGGGACCTGGCGGATGTGGTCTCTGAAAACAGCAGTTGGTGGGGCTTGGGCAGCTGAAGAGGAACCGGGCCCCCCCAACCCAAGGCCCAGAGCCGCTTCTGCAGGAACTCGGAGCTCGAGGCCAGCTGTGGGAAGGCCCGGCTCTCCCAGGGTCTGGCCTGCACGTCATCTGCATGCAGGCCCTTCTCGGAGGCCCTGTGTCCCTGCCTTATGGTGAGGACCTGCCCTCAGGGCCATTAAAAATGCCCATGGGCTTCCGAGGGTGCTCCCTTTTCCTTCAGAGACTGCCCTTAAAAAGTTGCTTCAACCTCTTCCTCTGTTAGTTTCAGGGTCTTTGTCCTCTTGCCATTTGCATCCGTTGAGTATCTTATACTTGGATCCCTATCAGTCCTTATTTCCGGTTCTTTGTCCTAAAAGACCAATAGGCCCAAGGTGAAGGCTCAAAATAAAATAAAATAAAATAAAATAAAATAAAATATAAAATAAAGTAAAGTAAAATAAAATAAAATAAAATAAAAACATGCCTGCGCAAACGTATTGTTCCCTGGGCCTCTCCCAAGCCCGCCAAGTGGATGCCACCCCAGGTCCGGTGTGACCTGGACCCAGGGAAGCAGGAGAAGGGCTGCCCCACCTGGCCCTTCCAGGAGCCTGGGCTAGTCGTCGGTCCCCAGAAGCACCCAGGACGGCTGCTGTTTTGGAAACTCGCACACATTCGAGCAGGCTCTGCACTCACTCCGGAACTCACTGGGCCTTTCCAGCTGTGAAGCTGGCACCGGAATTGGGACCCACCGCATGCGGCTGCTCAACAGTTGCAACCCAAGAGCTGGGTGTGAACCTGGAGGGGGCAGCCCTGAGTCCCGCTGCTCACGTGACTCTGGGCTTATGCCTCTGGTTCTGCTGCCATTTGTTCCCACATCAGGAGCAGGCTCCCTGGCTTCAGAGTAAAGAGAAAGCACACTTTATGTCTCACCTGGAGGAACACAATCAACCCACAGGGAGTGTGAAAGCCGGATTCTGGCCTCAGATGGTCAGGAGGGGCCAACAGCAGGACCCTCCTCCCCGCCCACCTCTCCAGCCAGGGGCTCATCTGCCTGAGCCGGCTGCGCCTGCTGCGCCCTTCCACTCTCTGCGCGTGGGTCCCAGCCCTTTGGGGGAACTGGGTGAAGAGAGGGTATGGGGGGCAGTGAGACAGTACAGTGACCTTGAACTTGAGCCTCTGCCCCCCATCCACCCAGACCAACACTGCTTCTATCTCCTTTCCGCCAATCTGCCCATGCAGTGTCTCCCAGCACTGAGGGTCCGGGAGAGGGAGCAGGAATCCCACCCAATTAGCATCAAGGGAGGGGGCTCAGGGCCGCGGGAAGGTGAGCTCAGACCCCCTGCAGGCGCCAGCTGCAGCCAGGCGTGTTCCTGTGCTGCGGAAGAGGCCCGCGGGCTGCTTCCCACGACCCACCCTCCCAACCCTGCACAGCGTGAAAGGTGAGACTCTCAGCAGAGGGCGCGGCAGGGAGGGACACCCGATGCTGCCTCCCGCGGTGCTGGTAATCCGTCCGCATCACTCCCTGTTGCTGGGATTGACTGCAGTGCACGGCCCGCCTGGGCCCGCGGGTATAAACCTGGGCTTGTGTTTCTCCACCCAGAGAGAGGGACATGGGGCCAGCCGGGCGCCAGCTCGGAGCCCTGCTCTGGAAGAACTGGCTGTGCAGACTCAGGAACCCGGTGAGTGACGGCCACCGGTTCCCGGGGTCCTCAGGGTGGGACCTCAGAGCTGTCCGGCCGCCCCCACCCTGCAGGGAAGGGGAGGCTGGGTCAGAGCAAGTGAGGATCTGCCCTCAGGGCCAACGTGGCTGAACCATGGGGCCAGCAGTGTGGCATCTTGTCAGAAAAGGGCTGATTTAGGAAAACTGCCGACGAAGGTGGGATTTCAGATGTGGTCGGTGAGTCAGGCCTCTTGCAAAAACTAAGCTCTTGAGTCTGCTGGTCGAAGGGACAAGCCGTGGAGTAAATGCACGGGCGGCCGGCCCCGGGTGCCTGCCCCAACTCTGGAGGCTGCAGGGCGGGTCCTGGAGGTGGCGTGGGCTGGGGCTCAGCATCCCTCTTTCACGTCAGATCCTCGGTGCCAATTCACCTCTTTTCGGAGCTCTGTCCCAGTGGTGAGCAAGGCTGGCTACCCCAGGTGGGCGGGGATGGCTCAGACCAGGTGCAGGCCAGTGCTGCGGAGAACCCCGTGAGCTGCGTTCTGACCACGCGGGAGTTGATGGCCCACACGGGGACGGCCCAGCCTTTGTTTCCGAGGCTGCGGCCTTGAGATGAACCCCTGAAAAGCCATGTCGAGCAGAAATAGGTCTGCACAGTGTGTTCGCAGTTTCTGACTCAAGGCCCACACTCAGCACCCTAGGGTGGGGGCTGCCCTGTTCTTCCATTTGAAGAACTTCGAGACTGGCATTGAATTCCATTCAGCTGAATCCTCACATCCAGAATATTCTTTCCTCCTCCAGATGAGGTCCATGTTAGAGAGTTCACCTTTTCATGGGAAGGCATCAGGTGTAGCATGAGGGCAGTGGGAAACCTCAGAGTTTTGAGGCCAGGAGCTGAGGAGTGAGACCGACGCTCCGATCCAGGGACACTGATGTCTGGGGCGTGTTGCGGGGAGTTCACCCCTTTTCCCCTGAGAGGCAGCTGCAGGTGGGGGTCAGGCCCAGCTCCCCAGGGACGGTGCTCACTGCTTTTGTTCATGCACACACTCAGAGCGCAGAACAGCTCAGCCTCTCTCCACACTGAACCCCACCGAGTTCGCCCCTCGCTGCTCTGGGCAGTGCTGCAGCAAACCCCCTTGTGCGAATGCCACTGCCCACGGTGTGTGGACACCTGCAGATGTGTCCCCATGGGCTCATTGAATGTGCCCCTGTCCCCAGCCACAGGTCCTGGAGGTGCCCCTTCACGGAGGGACGCTTCAGTGGTGTCAGCATTTTCACAATTATCCCTGCTGCGAAGATAAGCGTGCTCACTGGAAGTATTTCATCCATCTCCTCTGCTCACCATGCATCTGCAGGGCGACCACCCCCCTCCCCCCTTGGCCTGACCGCGTCTTTCACATTTATCGCCCCCACACCGCAGGCTGACGGGCTTGTTCGTTCCCTTCGGAGCTCCCAAGACGTTGTCAGATCTGGGAGAGCAGGGTGTTTGTTCCCATCCGTATGCCCACGTCATCTCCAGCCCCCATCCCTGTGCCTGGCACGTGACAACTGTTCAACAAGTGTCTGTGGAATGAGTGAGTGGAGAGGGAAGGCAAGCTTTGTTGTGTCTCGGCTCTGTGCCAGGTGCTGGGTGTGCCCTGACCCCTGCCCTCCAGGAGCTGCTCTGTGCCAGGTGCTGGGTGTGCCCTGACCCCTGCCCTCCAGGAGCTGCTGCTGGGGACAGGGGCACATTTAACGAGCCCATGGGACACATCTGCAGGTGTCTGCACATCGCGGGCAGTGGCATTTGCACAAGGGGGTTCGCTGCAGCACTGCCCAGAGCAGCGAGGGGCGAACTTGGTGGGGTTCAGTGTGGAGAGTGGCAGCCGGCCCTGAGGGCCCACCCCCAGCTCTGCACCTGCTGGTTTGAGGGCCGGGCAGGTTTCCTTTTGAAACATTCGTTTCTTTAGCTACAGCCAACCTGTTAGTTTCAGGTGTACAGCTAGTGGTCAGACACCCATGTGCCTCACGAAGGGATCCCCGGGCAGGCCCGAGGCCCGCCTGGCCCCACACATGGTCATCACACCGGCATGGGGTCTGCTCCCCGTGCTGGACTTCATACCCTGTGACCAATTGTGCAAATGGCAGTTCGTGCCTCCTAATCCCTTTCACCTGGTCTTCCTCCTGGGAAATGAGATTGTGTGTGAGGACTGAGTGCATGTCCCGTTCTGGCCTCAGTGCCTGCACGTGCATGGGGCCCGTTTTCTGGGGACGGTGGGGACAGTGGCCCCTGACTCCAGTGGGAGACAGTGCCGCAGAGTGTGAGGGCAGTGCCCCCAGCAGGGCGCCTGTGGTCGTGCTCCCTCTGCTGGGCTGGCAGGGGGCCCCAGGACGTCCTGAGGACGGGCAGCACTGAGGCCAGGCCCCTCTGGGCCACTGTCCTTGAACTGACCTATTTTTCCAGCTTCCTCCGGTTCTCCAATGATAATGCCCAGATTCTTTGTTTGGCACAGTAGCTTCCTGGCTGTGGCAATGGGGCACAGACTGCAGTAAGCAACCTGACCGACTGCTTGAATGGCCTCAAATAAATGTTTATGTAGTGACTGAGAAGTGGGCACTCTTTGTAAGAGAAGTTACACTATTGAAAAAAACTCATTTATTTTTACATTGTAAAAACCTCTTTGTTTTATTATATTTTATTTTTTTAAAAAGAGATTTTATTTATTTTTTTGAGAGAGGGGAAGGGAAACAGAGAGAGAGAGAAACATTGTGTGGTTGCCTCTCACATGCCCCCTACTGGGGAGCTGGCCCACAACCCAGGCATGTGCTCTGACTGGGGATTGAACCTGTGACTCTTTGGTTCACAGGCCGGTGCTCAACTGAGCCACACCAGTCAGGGCTATATTTTATCCTGATAGCACCCTTAAAAAACGTGGTCTGATGGAGTTCTCAAACAGCACAACAGAACAGCACAGAATGGATGGAGAGTACCCATCCCATTGCCTTCATGCTCAGCTTTATATGTTGTTTAAATGCCACTCTCCTTGGAAACAATTAGTGTGGACAGAAGAATCTTTCTCCAACTCTTTTAATAACAGTCATTTTTTGTGTCTCGATTTTTATTCGTTGCACACACAGCGCTAGAACGGTAAAGGAAGCTTCCAAGACCATCAGAAATTCCATCATCCCCGTGCGTCTGTTACGGCTATGCCCCTTGTCATCAGACATATGGAATGCAATGTTTTTATGTAGATAAAATCCTAGCTTTTCACTCCTTTTTCACGGAATGTTGAAGCCCAGCATTCAGAAGGTGCGTGTGGCCATCCTGTGTCTGGTTCCGTTGCCTGGTGTGTCGGGCACGTGCATGGTCTAGGGGTCCAGTCCCTGAGGTTGCACACCCCGGGGCCCTTCCCAGGTCTCATTGTGGTGAGGAGCCTCTTCAGGCCGGAGACTGCCCCTTCCCCTGGGTGGTTGCTGTGGGATGCATTTCCAGGAGCTGGGCTTCTGGTCGTGGGTCAGGACACCTGCTGGGGGCAGGGGTGGGGCAGGTCGGAGCCTGCTGACAGAGCCCCCTGGAGCGTCCGGACAGTAGTGTCCGAGCAACCTCGCCCACACTGGCCCTGAGCCTGGCTCCCGCGGGACTTTCTAGTGTGTTCACTTTATGTCCATTCTAACTGCACGAGAGTAAATTAGTCTGATTCGTCCTTTCTCCTTTGGACAATTTCATAACGACGACAAAAGAGAAAATATTGTAAGAGAAAAAAGTGGATTCTGTAATTTAACAAATTAATAACGAAAAGAAAAAGTGACAGAAAGGAAAGCTACAGCATAGCACTTGGTGCTCAGCGTTCTCCCAGTTCTGCGGCGGTGTTCTGGGTGTGACATCGGAGAGAAGCCGGCTCAGGGCTTGGACCCTGGGAAGACCCCGGCCCCCACGTGCCCCCATCCGCCCCTCTCCCACCATGGAGCACTGACCGCTCTCTCCCTGGTGCCTATAGTCTCCAACCTCCCTCCCTGTCTGCCTCTGGCCCCTGAGGCCCCGCCGTCCCCACCCCTAGTCGGACGGGGCTCTGATTCCTTTCTCCATGGACGAAGGCTGAGGCCGGCGTTTTGGGTCTGGTGAAATTTTACTGAGGACCTAGGCTAGTGAAGGGGATTGGGGCTGAGTTTACGGTCATTGTCCAAAAACCGCGAGGTCCTCTCACAGCCATGGGTTGGAGCGGGCTGATGGAAACAGGAAACCACTCCTGGGCACCATCATTCTAGGAACAGCCTTCCATGGACGCTGTCTCGTTCCCTACACAAGA
Source organism: Tonatia bakeri (assembly GCA_004024845.1). Classification (NCBI taxonomy): domain Eukaryota; kingdom Metazoa; phylum Chordata; class Mammalia; order Chiroptera; family Phyllostomidae; genus Tonatia; species Tonatia bakeri. The sequence goes on from PVIA01005589.1 coordinate 87,456, forward strand.
ACCACCACCTTCTCACGCTGAGGGGCCCCACGCGTGGCGCCCTGTGCGCCTGCTCCCACATAGACACAGACACAGCTGGCCAGGTCCTCACTAGGGCTTCTCCTTCCAAGGGCTCCCAGGACACCCCCGAGGCCATCTGGGCTCTACTCTGCTGGGCTCTCCACTCACACAAAGCCAAGTTAAACCCCAGACCCTCCTATTAGAGAGCCCCCAGTAAACCTGCCCCACGCAGGACGCATCTCACACTTGGTGCCTGCCTCCCACTGGACGTTGAGAGTGTTGGCAAAGGGGTTACGGGAATAATGACCTGTAACTGGTTTTATGGATGAAAAAGGTTAAAAATAAAGCCGCCGACATGGAATCTCAGGCTAAAACTGGTGACCCGGACTTGTTCACCAAGTTCCTGGAATTGCATCTCAACCAGTAGGACTTAGACTTCTCAACCAAACACAGCTGTGCAGCGATAGCCTCAGCATCTTCATTGACCAATCAGAGCAGCTCCATTGTGACTGTTTGTAACGTGCTTTTTGACCAATCAAACTGAGGATTTGGAGTCCTCATTTGCATGAGAAAGACCAATCAGGGCCAGGGCTGGGTCCACTTCACCCTAAAGTCAGCTCCCCACTGGCCCGAGGAGCGCATTTGCCCTTCCTGTGAGGGTAGAGGACCATCTTTCCCCGACTGGAGCTGTTGAAAATTTCTCGCGGGAGTGGAGCTGCTGTGCAAAGCAGCACTGCCCAGGGTCCTCCCTCACTGCCTGCTGGTCCGCAGCTGTGCTGCGTTACAGCTGAGCAGTTTACGACTAAGTTTCCTTCTTCACCGCATCCCAAACTAGGGATTCCTGTTGGCATTGAGTTGGCGCCAGTGACCATTGGGGGACATGTTGTACGACACACTGTCTAATGCTGGCCAGGCTGGTAGCTCCACAGTCTTGGAGTTGTTTCTAAATAGTAACATGACTGAGCCTCAAGGCAACGTGAATTATTCTTTGTCTCTATAGGTCATGCTACCCGGCCCGACTTCTTTTCAGAAGTAAGGGACAAGTCACATGAAATCACTTGGCATGTCTAGTGTTCCGTTCTCCCTGATCCTGTGGTTGTCTGTTTTGCACATTCAGTGAGTGTGCAATGGCATAGGAAGTTTCCTTTAATTTTATATTTTGAGGGGCTAGTGTGAGAATATTTTAAAAATATGCATTGTTTCTTGTATAAATGGGCCATCAAATTCTTTTCCAAGTTCATAATTAGAGGCCTGGTGGTTTTTCTCTTGCTGTTTGGTTATGAAGACCTTGCTCCATGTATTAGAAGTATTTCCACATTTCCTTATTTTTATTCCAATTTGATTTATGAATTATAAAGATGGGTGAAGAATAATCTTATAACATCATCTTTGCCTTTTCTTTGAACTAGATCTTTTACAGTTTCAGAACTGTAGAAATTATACTTCGTTCATCCATAGGTTTGAAAATATTCTACTCTCCCCTAGTTCCTCAAGAATTAAAATCGGTTGTGGACCTCCACTTGTGCAGGCCACTTGTAGTCTTCACCCTCTACAAAAGTCTGAGTTCAGGTGGCCTGGCCCCTTGTCGCGCTCTTCCTGCCCATGTGCGCCAGCTCTTCTGTCTCGCGTGATGGCACAGCCGAGCCTGTGTTCAGACTCTGCGTTCTGTCCCATCGGTCTGTGTTTCTGGTCTGCCCAGCTTCGAGTTTCTAAAGCACTGTCCTTTTACAGTACATTCTGGTACTTCGCAGGGTTGTAGGTTTTCATAGCTCTTCTCTTTTCTTCATGATTTTCTCTGTTTTCAGAATACATTTGCTCACCAACTATGTTTTAGTATCACTTCAAATTAAAAAATTATTCTAGGCGGCATTTGGGTTAGGACGGTTCTTGCTGTGAATGGGGAGCTCACCAGCAGTCACTGCAATTGGCCTCTCATCCCCGTGGACCGAGCGTTCTATCCCTGGATGCGGGTGGCCTCGCCTTCTCACCTTTGGCGACCTCGGCCTCCTTCCCGCTGGCGCCTTCTGTGTGCACTGGACTTCGTTACAGCAGGAGACAGTGTCAGTCGCTTTTCTCGTATGTATTTTAGGCACTTCCCCAACTGTCTCTTTGGGAAAGTCCATCGGGTTGGAATCTTCAGGTGGAAGAGTCTGCGCGTGCACAACGTCAGACGCATTGCTCAGCAGACTTCCAGAGAGGCTGCGACGGCATGTGTGCATTTCCCACCAGAGTCCCCCCAAACTTGGGCGGTTGGCCTGCTCGTTTCCTGTGAGTCCTTCAGAGACAAAGTTACACCTCACTCATCTTCATAACTCACTTCAGAGTCTCCTGCCCGGGGCTGGAAAGGGTCGGTGTGCAGTGAGGGTTTAGCGAGTGAATGTTGAAAGAAAAATAATCGTTCTTCAACATAAGGTTAAAAAAAGAACAAAAGTGAAAAGGGAGAGTTTATCCATGTCTTCCTCTCGGGACCAGAGCTACTCAGCAGCCCACCTAAAGGTCTGCACACGGTCCCGCTGGGGAGGGGGGCAAGGACTGTGACGCTCCCCACTCGGAACCCCGTGGTTTCGTCGACTGTGCGGATGGTGGCTGTTCAGTTCTGACTCCTGTTTGTTGGAACCCCTTCCCACTTTCCCTGCAGTATCTCATGGCACAAACCTCATGATACGCTGGGAAAGTCCCCTCTTCCGAGAGGCTGGTGCACACGGTGCCCCACAGGACACAATGGCATTTCACGCTCATCGAGAAGCCCTTTGTTCCCAGGGTCCGGGGCCTCGGCCTAATTACATGGTTTCCTTCTGCTTCCTGGATACTCCAGCCTCACCCGGCTTCTCCTTCTCCCTCAGACAGTGAGGCCTCCCGGGCAGCTCCTCCCTCCATTTACAATCCTGTTTTTTTGCACCGAACCTTTTATTCTTTGTGGTTTTCAGTTGTAACCAAAACCACTTACTTGTTCCCTGAGCAACTTGGAGGATTAAGACATGGGTTTAAACCCTGGGTGATGCTTTGTTCAAGCCGATGGGAATTTACTTACCTAATCCGGACACCTGAGATTCAGCCCACGTTCCAGCACAAGCTCGTTCGAGGGTGCTGGACAAACCATGTCCTCAGTCTCCCGTGTGTGAGCGGCTCCTCGCCGTTTGTTGGGGATGGTGGGATGGATTAGCAGGGGCCTGCAGACACAGCACTCAGAGCTGTGCGGGAGCACGGCTGAGGACAGCTATGGGTGTTCTCAGGTCTGCGTCCTGAGAAGGGCCTGAACGGGGGCTCTGTGCCCTCTCCTTTCACCAGCAGCCCCCGCCCCGCCACCTTCCCAGGCGAGGACCACCCCCAGTGCCTGACACACGTTGCATGCTTATGATGAATAAATGAGCGACCACCCTTATATTTCTTGCTCCAGTACACCACCATTTGTTGCACCATTCTCCTCCACCCCCGCCTTTTTTTTTGCATGGCTTGCAATTTTTTTCATTCACAAGTAATACCATTGTAAGCCGTCTTGAGCAGACCTTTTAAGGGTTCACCTTCTCAACCAGTGAATATTCGGTGGAATGTTTTTTGTAGCATAAAACTAGTCTACACAGTAAATCAACATGGCTCACTTATTACATGGTGGTTGAACGGCCGAGGCACAGAGTTGGTAACCGTCAGCTCTTCTGGCACCACTGGGCTGCTCTCTAAATGTCCCGTTGACCTGCAGCCTCGCCGGCACTTGCTGCCGTCGGACTTCCCACTCTCCCCCACGCTGGTGGGTGTGAACTGGCGTCTCGCTGGGGCCTATCTTGTTTCTTCCTGAGGGCGGCTGAGCTGGAGCATCTGCGCACATACTCGCAAGGGCCCCCCATTGGCTCTTGCCTGCTCCTGTCTTTGTTTCCCAAGGATTATCCCTGTCGTTGACAAGCGTGCTGGAGTGTGTGTCCTAGATACCATGCTGGCAGTTCCGTGCGTTGAAATGAATTCTTCAGGTCTGCGGCTGATATTCCCCATTTTTAAGTTAACATTTTATTATTTTTAATTACAATTTTAAATTAAATTGATGGGGCGACATTGTTAATACGATGATACCGGTTTCAGGTGTGCATTTCCTTGGTACATGGTCTGTCTGTTGCCGTGTGCGCATCACCCCAAGTCAAGTCATCTTCCGTCACCGTACATTTGACCCCTTTACCCTCTACCCGACACTGCCCCCCAGCCCAGCCCTCTTCTCCAGTAACCACCATCCTGTTGTCTGTGGAAATGAGTGAAATCATGTGGTTCTTAACTTTGTCTGACTGACTCATTTCACTAAGCATGATATTCTTGAAGTCCATCCATGTTGTCGTCACAAATGACAGTGTTTCATCTTTTCTGATGGCTGAGTGGTGTTCCATGGGATTTATGGACCACTTCTCCCTTATCCAGTCCTCTATCGAAGGGCACTTCAATTATTTCTATGTCTTGGCTACTGTGAATAATCATGCACTGAACATAGGGGTGCATATGTCTTTGTGAATAAATGTTTTCGATTTTTTTCAGGTAGAGCCCCACGAGAGGGATTGATGGGTCATATGGCAAATCTATTCTTAATTTTTTGAGGACCCTCATACTGTTTTCCATAGTGGCTGTACCAGTCTACATTCCTACCAGCAGTGAATGAGGGGTCCTTTTCTCCACCTCCTCTCCATCACGTGTTACTACCTGTGTTGTTGCTACTAGTCATTCTAACCTCTGTGAGGTGGTATCTCATTGGAGTTTTGATTTGCATTTCCCCAATAGCTAGTGAAGTCGAACATCTTTTCATAAATCTGTTGGCCATTTGTATGTCTTCTTGGGAGAGGTGTCTGTTCAGGTTCTCTGTCCATTTTTAAATTGGATTGTTTGTTTGGCATTGAGTTGTATGAGTTCTTTAAATATTTTGGACGTTAACTGTGGGGGGGCTCTGCCTGCAGGCTCCCCCTCCCTCGGCCACCATGGATGAGAATAAGTCTACCAAGACATGATCTGCTTGGGGAGGAAAAGTGGCCTATCTCTCAAAGGAGAAGGGCCAAGAGCCTTTTCCTCAATGGGTTTTTATTGAGTTCATTTTGCACAGGAATACAGGTAAAGCTCATCCATCATTGTCAGGCAGTAAGGATCAAACAATAGATAACATACAAAGAACTACGAGGGCTTATTCTGAGTCAGGGTCAGATAGCTAAAGGGTACAAAACTTTGGGAAACAAGCTTATTTCTTGCTTGGATCCTTATCATTTAATTGAGGACACTCTTAGCAAAGCAGGTTTCACAGGATTTTATGCATTCTTTTTTAGGCCCAATCACCCTGGGAAACCTGCCCTTTCCAGCACAGGACTGCACCACCCTCTGTCATTGTTTCAGGCTTAAGTCAGGCAGGGGAAGTAATGCAGCCAAGAGATTAGGAGACTTCTCGCAGACAGAATGAGGATTCAGGCTATTTCAAAGCTGAGGGGTGAGAGTCCATCAGCCCCTTTCTTCACAGCTCCCCAAGTCCTTCCCTGAGGGCCCCCCCAATGATGGTACCTGTCTTAGGTCATCCCTCCCATGAGGAATCTTACCCATCATTGGCTAACTGGTCATGCACTGGGGGCCAGGCAGGGTGAAGTAAAAGGGGCAGAGGCGGTGCCCCTGCCAGGGAGATAAGTTTTGTCTCCTTTGTGGCTTATGGTCTGAAGGTCTCTCACTTAGCCTTAGCCTTGCGGGGTGGTGGCAGGGGGGTGGTTACAGCTCCTGAAACCAGGCAGATGGTTCCCAACAGTTAACCCCTGGTCAGAGGTGTCATTTGCAAACATCTTCTCCCATAGGGTTGGTCGAAGTTTTGCTTTGCTGGCACTTCCTCTTGCTGTGCGGAAACTTTTTAGTTGGATACAGTCCCATTCATTCATTTTTGCCTTTACTCCCCTTGCCTTTGGGGTCCAATTCATTAAATCTTCTCTAACACAAGGGCCATGACTTTGTAATTATGAAATGTGTTGCTTCAGATCTTATATTTAAGTCTTTGATCCATTTGGAATTAATTTTTGTGTGTGGGGACAAATTGTGGTCTAGTTTTATTTTTTGCTTCTGGCTTTCCCACTTTTAAAATGGCTTTTCCGAAGAACAGAGAGCTTAATATTGTGTATTTTTTTTGTGGTTTATGTTTTTTTGTGTCTTATTTAAGACAAACAAAACATGCTCTATGTTTTCTTCAAAACATTATTTTGTGGTTTTCTTTTTTCACATTTGGAGTTCCATGTCTGGTGATTGGCGGTAAGGGCCCCGTCCCTCCGTGCCCCCACCCCTCCCACTCTGAGGATACCCGACTATGTGGCACATCTCGTCGAATGGCAGGTTTCTCCCCGGATCCATGGACCCCGCCTTTTCCTACACTGAGATTCCAAACATGCAGACCTCTGCTCTGGGCCCCTCTGCCAGCCCGAGGACCAGGGTCCGTATTGTTGAACTAACCACATACTGTCCTGCGTGTGATTATTGGGTAGAAAGTTCTGATTTGCATAAAGGCGGACTTTTCCAACAGTTCGTGAAAGCTGTCTCGTATGTCTTTTGACGTTTCTTCTCCCAAATACATTCGAGAACCAGCTCATTAAATTTGACGACAACCACAGCAAAATCAAAACAAAACAAATGAGAACTTTTTGGTATTCTATTGGAATTGCATTGATATGATAGATCAGTTTCTTATGCATTAAGTGTTTGTCTATTCATTTATTTAGGTGTTTATATTGGTGCTTGTCAATGAAGCTTCATAATTTTTTCATAATGGCACATATTCTGGTTAGATTCCCCACTCCCCTCTGGTGCTTTATACTTGTTGATCATATAAATGGTATTTTTCTTTAAAAAACACATTCTCTTGCCAATTCTTGTTGAGGTAGAAAATTATCATGTGACAGGTATTGGATTCTTCTGTGATGAGAGTAAACTTGGAATTTACTTTGTGTAGTTCTATCGGCCATTGTGTCATATATTTTGAGGACATTCATTAAGTATCTAAGCCCATACATGATCATATCTTCCTATTGCCGCACTCCATTATGTTGTGATCCTGTCAAATCTGATGATGGTCTTTGTCTTGGGCGCTGTTGTCTGATATCATCACAGATAACTTGTGCACTGTTTACCTGGTGTGTCTTCTTCTCTTCACTTTCAACCAGTCTGTGCCCTTAGGTTGGTTTCTGGTTGTTCGAAAGTTTCCTCTACCCTCATTCTTGAGAGGGAAGTTTTCTCGGTGCACAATTCTAGACTGACAGAATTTTTCCAAGTGGTCTAAAGATAGTTAATCACCTTCTGGGGTTTTTTCTGTCGATGAGTCCTTGGTAAGTCTACTTATTCCTTTGAGGTCGTGTGTCTGCAGTTTTTGAATTGCTGTTGAGATTTTCTCTTTGACTTAGTTGTGCTGAAGTTTTCAATGTAGGTCTAGGTTTCTTGGTTCTATTCATCAAAGAAGTTGTGTCTTTTTTATGTTCTGGAAAATTCTCAACCATTAGTTATTTAAATGTTCTCTTGCCTGCTTTCTCTCCATTCCTCTTCAGGGAAATTTTCTCCTCCCTTCTTTTTGATGAGTTTCTTTGTCAGTTCCCTCCTCCAGCCCTTCGGACTTCCACTACCAGCGGAGCGACAACGCCGCACTCTCCCAGCAGGACTCCCTTCGGTTTCTGTCCGCCTGGTGCTGGGACTGACCTTCCTGGATTTCAGATTCTGCCCATTTCCTTTTGGCTGGATTTCGTCTCCAAGCTTTTTCCATCTCAGGGCTCGTGGTTAATAAAGTGTCTCTATTCTCTCGTGATTGAGAATACATGGATGTTATTTTTTACTCCAGGGCCATTTGGGCTGGGGATTGTATTTATCATACTTTCTTTCTCGTAGACCTTTGTAAATACTGATGTGTTGGCATCTAGCCCTGAACATTCGAGGCTGTATTAGAGACGAGACCGATTAAGCCCCTTGTTAGCACACTGCTTTCCTCACCTGGACGCCTGTGGTAGCCAGCCTGCCTTTATCCTTGAAGTTCGTAGCTGTCATTCAACTGCAACTTAATTTTCCTGAAATGCAGACTACTCTTCCAGTCTTCAGACAGAGTCTTTCTTCTTCAGGGAAACTCTCCTGTGTTCTGTCTTTAATGGCATGTTGTGTTTCTACTAGACTCAGGGGTAGTCCTTACGTTGCACAGCCTTTGTGTCGGAAAGATATTAGCTGTTCTCTGTCAGTTATTTTTGCTTTTAAAAGTGTTCTTTTAAGACACGGTTATTATCACAAACTGTTTCTCTCCTGCAGAAGTTCAACGTTAACCTGTGTCTCCTCTCTTCTCGGGGCTCCTCAGTCATTTAGGGTCCCATGATTTCTCAGGTCATTTCCTTAGATCTGCAGCCTCTCTTTTCATTTATTTATCATCTTTTTTGAGCCCTTGTTTTCTGAGTATTTGTTCTTATTAAATTGTCCTTCTTTATGAAACAGTTGAAAAAACAAAAAAAGTCTCTTTATCTGAGTTTTTTCCCACTCACGCTCCATCCCTTTCTTTTGCTTGCTTTTTAGTGTGTTTCTCTCCAGAATGTTCAGATAGCTGGTTGGCTTTTTCTTTTAACCTGATTCGCCCGTGGACAGCACAGCCCAGGCACTATATTTGTTCTGCACTTTCTTTTCAGTAATCTGAGCAGTTTTGTTTCTGCTCTGAACTCCAGTGACCCCTGAGCGTATTCTGCAGGGACCCATTTTCTGTCGCAGTGGAGGTGGGGGGACCCACTGGAGGTGAGAAGCCATCATTATGAAACATACCAGACTCTATGCCATCCTTTCAAATTCTGTTACGTGTCTCATACCATGTTCATGCCACCGAGTTAGGGAAATCATTCTCCCAAGTTTGCATTTTTTCCCCATTTTTATGTGAAGCCCTAGCAGTGTCTCCACCAGCATCAGCTTTCTTGCCTACAGTCTGTGTTTCCTTCAGTCACGCCTGCTGCCATTTCCCAGCCCCTCTGCCTGAGGAAGGCAGCCAGGGGACTCGGGGGTTCTTGTCACCACAGATTTGGGGACCAGGACAGTCCTGGGGTGGTGGGGGTGCATCGTGACAGCTCTGCCGGTTTGGGGCTGAGTTAGGACTGAGCCACGGTGCCTTTGTCTGATCTGCTCTGGAAACTTAGTTTTTATTTTTTTTTTTAAAGACAAGTTTTCTCTCTCCCCTAACTTTTTCCCCTCCCCATTTTGTCTGGGAAAAGAAGCCTGTGAGGAGGTTCCACCACGCCATCCTACCTGGGGTCCTCTGTGTGTGCCTGTTGGCACGTGTGTATCGTGCCCATGAAAGTCACGGTGCGAGGCACTGTTACTGGAGGTGACAGGTGGGGTAGCACTGGGCACTCCGCCATCTCCTGTCCTGGGACCCTCTGCCTGAAGGATAGGGCTTCCTGGTCCTTTGGATGGTGGTGGCGTTTCGTGAGCATGGACAGTCTCCTGATGACCACTTGTCTGGCTGTCTCCAGACAGCACCGCCCCGCTGTCCAGGGCCTTGTCCTCTGGTGGAGAAGCCACTCCCAGGGTGGGGCCAGCAAGGTGTGGGAGGCGCGGGAAGCCCCGAATCTAAAATGCATTCCCATGTAACGAGGGTAAGATTGAAACTGTTAAGCAAGATTTAAGGGTGACCATGACACAGGAGAAGAACATGACACAAAACGTGAGGAGAAAGGCTGCGATTCCTCGCTGACAAAGGACAGGGACCCAGCGGGACCGCAGGACCCGCTTTCCTCTGAGTGGGAGGCCTTCCTCCTCTGCGTGCCTTTCAGAGGCTTCAGTGATGGGCTTGCAGTAAACACAGCGGTGGGGGTTGAGAGTTCTGTGTTTATTTCAGTGTCTTCCGAGAAACGTCTCCGTGGTGAGATGCAGAGTTAAAGATTTGGGATGATGTTTTTCCCCTTGGAACTGGAGACCCGCCCTTGGTTTTACGACTGGACCAGTAACTGTAATTTTAGGATCGCGACTGTTTTCTCATGGCCCCCACAGGGTCCTGGAAGTCTCCATCTGGGGGTGTGGGCAGGAAATACCACGCAGATGAGACAAACGGAAAGACTGGGAGATGATTGCCAAAGAGACTTAGGCAATCAAAAGGCAAATAAGCAATGGGGGAAAACATTTGCAGTCCACGAAGAGCTGAGTTCTTTTTTAAAGAAAGAGAAAAATGGGAAACGATGATTTGCAACATAACAGAAAACTGGGCCCAGGGCGGACTAGGGGGCTAATAGACGTGAATTAATACAGGCTTTACTTATAGAAATGCTTGATCTCTGTAATTAAAGAACTATTATTATTACTCATTTTGCATATAGGTTTGGCAAAACTTTGACAGAGATTTATTTAAAAAGTTCACTAATGTCGGGTGTGATTGGGGTGACGATGGCTGGTTTAGCCGTCAGTGCGGGCATTTTTGTTACGTGAACCCAAACTAAAAACCCAAGTTAACAATCACGTCCTGTTTGACACGGCCGTCCTGATCAGCAAGGCCACCCACAGACGCGCCTGCAGCAGTCAGCTGACTGGACACTTGGGGTGGCCGCTGGGTGCAGGCAGAAGGCCTCGCAGGTTCCCGTAGCCCGGTGGCCGGTTCGCGGCATCACCCGTGCGGCGGGTCGTTATGCCGCCTCCGAGAGCAGGAGGCACAACTGCAGGTGCTGCTGTGCGAAACCGATTCCAGCAACATTAGCTCCGCGCGTCTGTGCGCTTTTAAAGGCGAATTCAGAAACCTGTTCAGATAGTTAATTTTGGGGGAAGTGATTGTATTTCTTCTGTTCTTTCTGTGTTTCCTAACCATCCATGTATTTACTTATTTATAGTACCCATTTTCTTCTTTGTCTTAAAAGTAGTTGTATTTCATTAAAGATTTAAAAAACAAAGGAAATGTATTAGTTCTCCTTCATGGTATCAAGGCACATAGTCACAGTTCCTATTTGGCATGTTTACATTCACCAGAATTAATCCCGGAACCCTACCCTTCCCCCCTCCGACTGCCGTGGCCCCAGCAATGAGTCGTTTCTTGCAGAAAATGACCAGACTGACTTAAATGAACTGGGAACTCAGAAGTGAGGGGTCCTGGCCTTTCCTTCTGGTTTAATTATGACCTCAGGCACCAGAAGGTGGCCTCGCACAGGCGTCCCCTCGCTCACCAGGATGAATGGTACCCAATCCCAGCGCTCTCTCAGAGAACTGCTCTGACTGGTGTGCTTGCTGCGCAAGAAATGACGCCCTCACAAACAATTCACTGTGGGTGCTTTCACTAGAACAGGAGCAAATATTCTTTTCTGTCTGTGTTCTGTCTTCATGGTTCCAGGCATGTGCCCTCCCCTGGCCGCATTAGGTGTGTTTGCTGGACTTTTCCGGGAAGCACTGGGATGGGGGGATGCGACAGGTCAGGAGCGAAGGGGCTGCAGCAGCTGGACCCCAGAGCCCTGCAGCGCGGAGCCGGGAGAATAGGACTCCTTCCTCCTCGCTGGACGGAGCAGGCTTACTGCCGCGCCTGCAGACCTCAGGTCTGTTTGTGCCCTGCTGAACGCTCATGTGTTTGTAAAGTGACAGGGGCAGGAATCCGCGGAAGCAGGTTGTCTGCTCTAAAATCGTGGGACACAGACGTGGGGACACGGGTGACAGGATCTTTCAGAAATGAGGGTTTCACCAGGCTGTTCCGAATGATGGCGTTTCTCTCCCCAGTACTTACACCCCATGTATCAATGGCAGTTCCCATTCTTTTGACTTCGAAAATTCAGAATTATGCAAATGATTACAATTTTTATGGGTTGTGCTTTTGTGGTTTGTGTCAAGAGGTTTGACTCCAACAATCCGAGTTTTAGGGGCTTGTTTCGATCTCAGAAAAATTCAATAGCAACACTGTTTGCATGTGAAATACCCACTGGGAGAGCAGTGTGATGTGGAAAGTTCGTTTGGTGAAAATGTCGTGCAGCTGGTAGGATGCCAGGTATGGACCTGCTGTGGCAGTATGAGAAATATGTCACAGGAAAGTGACCATCTTCCCCACCAGCTCGGGCAAAATGGCTATTTGGATGGAAAAGTCAGGAATGCTTAAGAGATTAGAAAAATAAAAATAGTTAATTTGTTGGAATGAAGTCATTTATTTATCTAACGTTCAGTGTCATAAAGTCTACAGTAAATAAGTAGGTGGATGGAGCAAAAGGCAAGGGGCAGAGGCCAGGTCAGGAGGGGAAGGGCAAGGAGTGACACAGTCCAGGAGCTGGATGTGAAGATAAGTGACCTTCTCTGTGGGCAGAGACCCATGGGAGGGGTGACAGTGGGCTCCCTGAGAGGAGGCCCAGCCCGACCGGTGTGCCACATTCAGGAAATGGAGATGTCCTAATGCACTGCAATTTATTCAAGCACTGATTTCATTTTTTGACAACGTCCCCAGGTCCTTTCCCTTGCTGAACTCTTCTGGCCGTGCATCCTGTTCATGATTCTGACGGTGCTTCGGTTCCAGGAGCCCCCCAGACACAGAGACAACTGTAAGTCCCACTCCCACCACAGGTTTCCAGAGAAAAGCTGTGCCCCCTTTCTTCTGTCTTTATAGAAACCCTGAGTCCACTGAAGGATCACCGTAGCTGTAGTTCTGGGGTACGTGCCAGGAAGCACCAATTAACATTTTTTCCTCTTAGGAATAATAGTCACATGTTTGCTTGACGTAGCAGAGGGAAGTGTTCTTCTCACTGGGCTGCCTTACTGTGGACATGGCTGTCTGTGCCACTGTATACACAGAGAGGGTAGAGGAAGAGGCAAAACAGGGAAGGTGCATTTCAGCTTGCCAACATGACACCGATGGTGATCATGGTGAAGATGATGACGACGGTGATGATGGAGATGAAGGTGATGATGGTGGTGATGGTGTTGAAGAGGATGATGATGATGGTGATGATGGAGATGTTGATGGTGATAGTGATGATGACGACGGTGGTGATGATGATGGTGGTGATGGTGGTGAAGACGATGGTGATGGAGATGATGGTGATGATGGAGATGAAGGTGATGATGGTGATGATGATGACGGTGATGATGATGGTGCTGAACATGATGATAGTAATGATGGTGATGACAGTGATGGAGAGGATGACAGTGAGGAGGATAGTAATGATGGCGTAGTGTGGCACTCTGTTTTCCCCTTTAGCTGAATAGCCGATTCACTTATTTTTAACAATTGTGCCAATTCTGAGCCCAGCTAGTCTCCAAGTCCCACAGGGTAAGGTCGCCTCCCAGCCCCAGCTAGACTGGTGGGGTCAGTGGGACAGACTTCAGACACTTCACCCTGAGCTACAAGGTGGTGGAGGAGTAACTTCCGTGTTGCCTGTGGCTATCACTGTATCAGTGTCCTAGCTGATATGGGGGAGGGGTGTAAAGGTAGGAGTGGGATGCAGGGCGTGTGCAGGGCTGGGGTGTCCTGAAGGTGAAGAGACCCAAATAGCACTTTACTAAGGGAAGTGGCTCGTTGACCACATTTGACCTGAAAACCTAGGGTCCAGCCCAGTTTTTCTAAACTTCTTCATTTTATATGACCTTTAGAACCTGCCCTTAAATATTGAAGAATCCAAGATATGTTAGACTTCAAAATCTGGCGCACACTCAAAACTGCCACATTTTTATATGAGATGAGAAGAAGTATGTCTTGTTCTCCTTCCCGACCCCGGTTTGCACACAGAGAGGACTGTGTCTGGGGTCACGGCCACTCTGGTCGCACAGCTGTGACCTCGCAGAGCCTGGGGGAGGTGTCAGATGTAGGGAAAGGCTTCTTCCTCCCTCCCTCCCCCCTCCCTCCCTCCCTCCCTTCCCCCTTTCTTTTCTGGTGTGTGTTCAGATCACCTTCACGTGGAGAGCAGGACTAATTACACGACAGCACGACACGATGCACTACTGCTCTCGTTCCACCTCAGTGGGAATTCTGCCACTGCCTCCAGTTGTCTGGATTGATCTGTCCCTTGTGCCCACGCCCAGGTTACCTGCAGCCTCGGGATCTGCCCAGCCGGGGCGTCTTCCCCTTTGTCCGAAGCCTTCTCTGCAACACTGGGGCAACCTGCAGGAACCGAAGCTATGTGGAGTCCACGGAGCACCAGTTCCGGTGAGAAACACAAGCATCCTTTTCCGAGGTCATGGGGAGCTGGGGCACAGAGCTTTTAGTAAAGCCTCAATAATTTGGAACAGGTCAGGGGTCATGAAAAGTGCAGAACATAGAGTGACAAGGAAAAAGAAAGCATATGAAACTCTGTCTGAGAAGATTACAAGGGCTCGAGGTGGATCAGCATTCCCATTTCAGGCCTTTCGTGTCTCCCCTCCTTATGCTGCTCCGGTGGGAAAAGCGGGGCTTTGCACCCAAACGGCACAGGCTCCGTCATTTTTAGATCTGTGATGACAGGCACGTTGTTTAACCTCTCTGAATCTCAGTTTCTCACGTGCTTACTTCCGGTGTTGTGAGTGTCACAGGCAATACTGACAGTGTCTGGCCTGCAGCAGAGCACGCCGCCGATGGGCAGTAATGATGGCAAATTCTTATTACTCTGGTAGTAATGAAAATAGCATGTTTTTCCACATCAGGAAGTAACTTTCCGTTTTAATCCACGTTCCTCCACTTCAACACGCTCGCTTCAATTTGCTGAAACACTGGGATCGTGACATGACCCTGGTGACAGTGCTTCACCCCACCTGCCAAGAGCCCTGGTCTGTTTGACCGGGACAAGGATGGAATAGCTCCTGCCGGGCAGTGCCTGAGGCTGAGGTGGGAGAAATGCAGGAGGAAACGCAGAAACCCAGAGGAGTGAGGAAGAGGAACAGTGAGAAGGGGCACCAGGAAGGAGCCCCACACGGTCAGACTCACCTCTGGCTCCAGACCTGGCCACATGACCCAGCCTGTCTCACTGGGTTTGCATTCAGGGGATCCTCATTGCCACAAATAAACGCCCCCTTCTGATTCCTTTGTCTCGGTTTACCAATACCTGAAAGCCAGTTTCCATTTCAAGTCTACTGAAGCAATCACATGGTTAATTGAGCCTGCGGATTTCTGTGCCCTTTATAATTGCCCGGGGAAGCTTTACTTTGGGCAGAGATCCCAAATGTCATTGGATGAAGGTTACGATTCTGGAAATCCACTTCCCCCTTCCTGGTGTGGTTATGGATCTTGCTGTCAGCTCTTACGAGAGGGTTTCCGAACAAAAATGCAGATCATCACTGACTGCAGATTAAGTGGGTGGTCTCACACAGCATCAGGCAGCACTCCTTGTTCGTCCAAGGTGAAGCTGACAGCACACGTGCACACTGAAGGCGCTTTATGACACGACTGCGCACTGTCGATGACCTGAAGGAGGCCGCAGGACCCCCACCCGGAACTCCCCTTGTTCTCAAGGCTGCTGCTTTCCCTCCAGCCTTGGCTGAGTTGTTTTCACCCCACCCCCTGCAAATGTTCTCTTTCTAACCATTCCTGGTTACACCCTACAATTACCACATCGCTGTCATCAGTGCTTCCATCCTACCTTATTCTCCGGTGCACTCAGGCTCCGAGTGCATCTCAGTCTCCACCTCCTTGCCACGCCAACGCCTGCTTCCCATCTCACTCGCTCAGGGCCTGCGGCCGCTCTCGGTATCTTGGTTGGCTTTTCACTTTGGACTCTCTTTAGAGTGTCTTCCAAACTCTACAATCTGCGTTGAGCAAGCTCAAGAAGAGTCAGGCTAGAAAGAAACGATAAAAATTCACTCAAGGGTCTCAGGGCTTGCAAACCGGGAGCACGGCGAGGCAGTGCCCAGAGTTTTCCGAACAAGAGGGAAAGTCTGAGGGCGCTGTCGGTGAGGAGCGCGTGCTCGAGGTGCACCAGCTCTGCGTTTTCGCCTCCAGGCTGGTCCCGGAGGGCGCCTGGATGGCCGGGGGTCTGGATGACGATGTCACGTGGTCTGGACCACGCACACTCTTTTCCTAGCCCTCCAAGGGGCAACCAGAGGGCTATCTGGAGGTCTGGCGGACATCCAGGCATTGATCTAGGACTGCGGCGTTCTGATGTTCAAGTTCCTGGAGCAGAATTGTCTCCTTCTGCCTCAGCCCCCTTGATCATAGAGATTTGGCAGCTGGACTCTGGTGCTGCATTCTATTTCTCACTCTGTTATTTCTCAGTCTCTATGATTTTCTCTATTCCAGGGCCCAGCTTCTTTATAAGTAGCAGAATCCTCTTTCTCCATATCGAGCAGCTAAGAATTTGATCGTTGTTTGCTACGAGGCTTTTCTGACACCGAGGAGAATGACATTTGAGGCAGAATTGAGAAGGATCCGCAGGTGTGAGTGACGCATAACAGGTTGCCCAGACGTTTCCTCCGAGGTGCTCTGCTCCGCGGGGCTGGCCCCTCCCCCGGGCCCAGTCTGAGCTGCCTCCCTCTTTATCCCTTATCAGGATCTGAGACATTGGGTGTGTTATTTTTTTCTGTACATTTCTCGCCAACAAAATTTGTTTCATATTTATACCAGTTTTCTTCAAAACTATGATTTGTACATTCCCCCCCCCCGCCATTTTTGGGTTGTCTTTCTGCTTTTGAATCGTACCCTTTGATGTACAGTTTTTAATTTTGATGAAGTCTCACTTATTTTTTCTTTTGTTGCGTGTGTTTCAGCTGTCACATTGAAAACGCTTTGCCTACCTCACGACTGTGAAGATTTCCTCCTATGTTTTCTTCCAAGAACTTGATCATTTTAGATCCTCCGTTTGGGTCTGTGATCCCTTTGAGCTGGCTTTTGTGTATGGTGTGAAGAAGGGGTCCCTTCTTTTGCATGTGGGTGTCCAGTTGTCCCAGGGGATTACAATTAGCTTGTAGATAAGCTGGGAAAGAACTGATATTTTAACAACATTGAATCTTTTAAATGAGCATGATATAGTTCTCCATTTAACTGGTTTTTAAAAAAGGTTCAGGATTTTTTTTTGTACTAATCTGTTCCTAAGTTCATGTTTTCTGGTATTGTTTTAAGTTTTTAAAAATATGGACGATCAGTTCTAGTAGCTTTCTATTGTATCCTTTAGGATCTTCTACGTACACGATCGTGCCATCCGAAGACACAGCTTTGCTTCCTCCTTTCCTGCCTGCACACGTTGTCTTTCCGCCGTTCACAGTGTCGGATGCTCTTCTCAGTCTGGGCCCCGGCCCTGTGGCAAAGTGGCTTCGTCACTAGTTTGAAGGCTGAGAAGGAAGTTCGGTCACCTGCCAAGTGGCCTTTTCTTGTTCCCGGCCATCCTAATCTTCTTTGTTCTGCCTTCTCCTTACAAGCCCTCTCGTTCCTCATAAAAGGCCAAAGAAAGAGCTGAACTGGGGAGGAGGAAGTTGCTCCCCGCCCACACCCTGTTCCGGTGCTGGGAACTCCCTGGGGCTCTGCAGGCCTGGTCTCAGTCTCTCTCTCTTCAATATTTAATCCAGGGCTTTATGCATATTTTTCTGTCTTAAACATCTTCATTTTAGCTTGGTTCTCAATCCTGTCTGAGGAACACATTAAGGCACTTCGGAAGTAAGACAGAAAAAGGACATAACACCAATTCCTTTCATAGGGAATGTCACTGTGAGTGGCCTCAGACCTGTCACCTGACAATTCTGTGACCCCCACCCCAGAGTCCCATGGAGATGGAACCAGGAGAACGTGCATCTTTGTCCGTCCCTTCCAGGAGTTCTTTACGAAATGGTCACTGCTATTTTTCAACGTGAGGTCATGACAGGGGCAATGACTGACTTTTTGTTGTGCTTTTGAAATTCTGACCCACTCAAGGTGAAGTCCACGTGCCTTCAGAGCTGAGATTTGGGTGCAGTGTGAGGCAGGGGACAGGCCCAGTGCTTGGCTGGCTTGGCCTGGACCTGGCTCTGTCATGTCTGTCTCGTCGGTTTTGGGAAACTCTCTTGGATTCTCTGGGCCTCATCACTGCACCTCTAAGTGGACTGTGCTCTGAGAGCCATGAACTGATTTTATTCGTCAGCAGTGTTCGTGGAGCCTGCTCTGGCTTCCTTACAGATGGCAAAAGTTTACATTCATGGGAGGGGTGGGGCAGGCTTTGCTATTACTGTCTCATGGTGGATTCTCCTGCTGACGGGCGGTGCTTCATTTTCTCAGTGTTCTCTAGCCTGTGAAATAGGATTTAAAAAATCTGCAATGGGATTTAAAAAATCTGATAGGCTCTATAACTTTCTAATCAAGAAAAATTCCCCCCATTCCCCCTTTTTTCTTCCTGGTTATGCTAAATGTAATCAAACACCTGCTTACTTTAACAAGGTCATAGCATCTTGTGAAAGGAATTTCTAGTTTACTTTGAATCCGTTGCTTCTTACTGATTAAACATAAATTCCCACTGCATTTGAGGTTGGATGTAGACAGGGTGGACAGCCGATTTCAAAGGCTGCGAGAACATTTTCTCTTGTTTACTAGTAAAAAAAAAGTATTTTCCCCTTAGCCTAGCAACTGTATCACCATTTTCCAATCAGAATCACACAAGCTGCATCTCCCCCACACCCTGAGGTTGGTCGGTCCGCGGGTCCTCTGCCAGAACCACCATGGGGCCAGGTTTAGAAGGAGACTGGCCCTAGGAGGGGCCCTCCCCCAGGCCCAGCAGTCAGCATGTCTCAGGGGTGCAGGAAATTAAAGACTGGTTCACACCCCTACACCCAGGCCATTAAAGGTCCTTTCCATCCCCTTTCAGGGCAGGCCCGACCCCATCACTGGTCACCCCTTCCTACCCTGTTCTTCTGAAGCTTCCCCCCTGCAGCCAGACCAGGTGGCCCTTGGGGCCCACCCCAGCTCCCCACCTCTGGGCAGTGTCTTCCCCACGACCGGGGCTATGTCTGGTGGGCACTCCTCATACCCCTCTCTGTCCTCAGCCACCCCCACCTCTGGGCATTGAGACCGTCTCCCCCTGACCAGCCTGCCACCCCCTTCTTCCCGCTGGCCGCCTGGTTTGTGTTTTCAGGTTCCAGCCCGACAGCACCATCTCTGCAACAGACTATTCCGCACACGTCCTGTCTCATCGGATCTCACCCATTTTCTCCCTGGCGCCTACTTCGGTCCACACTTGTCAGGCACATCTGTGTCCTCATCTCCTGCCTCCTGCATGGGCAGGGACAGCGGCGCCTGCTCTGGTCGCAGGGGTGCTTCTTCCCGGCACCTTGTGCGGGGCGGGCTGTGGCACGTGTGAGAGGGGGAGGGGAGTGAAGGAGCAGGGCGTGACTAACAAACCTGTCAAATGCTTAAACTTCACAGACAGGGCTGAAGAGGTGGACTGACTCTCTCAGTTTAAACAGGCCAAGGACTGGAAGGGCGGCTTCCATTGTGGATGACAGTGCGGCAAAACGGGCTTCTGAGGGCGGTCGGTGGGGATGAGATGGGGGCAAGTTTAGTCGAAAGCGAACTGCTATTTGGTGTCAAGAATCTTAAAAACGCTGTGGACACTCCTTCCCGGGAAGAGTTCCACCGGCAGCACCTCTTCTCTTTGCTTTAAGCTCACCTGCATTCCAAGGCTCGGCCGGCCGTCATGAGGCGATCGATGACCTGGTCTTCTTACAAGACATGCAGGACCTGGCCGCTGAAGTTTGCGAAGTGATGGACGAGGCCGCCAACTTAAAGAAGCTTTGGGTAGAAAGATCCAAGACTCCAGGCAAGTAAATCTCTCCCGCTGTCAACCCTGACCTGGACTCAGGCTCAGGCCGGGCCCGCGAGGCTGTGGGCACCCACAACACCCTTAGAGTCCTGTTCACGTAACGGCTCCTCACCATAGCCGGCTATCGTTTCATTGTAGGTCTTAGAAAAAGCACACCCGCCAGGTAGGAGGCCCAATGCCCAGAGAGGCTTGTGGAGGGTGAAGCTCAGTTTCTACCACTTCCCCTGGGACGGCACCTTGGGCACAACCTTCGGAGAGGCTGCAGTCCAGCCTCGCCTCTGCCCTGCAGGTTCCCTCTCTTCATTCTCCCTTCTCCTGCTTCAGTTGTGAGCTTCCTTTCTTGCTCCCTCTTCCTCTGTTCTTAGATCTGACCCCGCCTTACACACACACACACACACACACACACACACCCCTTGATCACTCAATTCCTCCGTCTGGTAGGTCTTTCTATGTTGGTAACACTTTAATATTGGCCTTGGACATTCGGACCTCCATGGTGGGGGACTGGTAATTGCCTATCTTTCCATCAAATTGCCGACAAGCTTCATCAACATGTTGGGGTCACAGTGATCCTGCCCCTCCCTTTTTAAACACAACCCCATCCAGAGTTGCCAAATAAAATGCAGGACATTCAAGTAAATTTGAATTTCATGTAGACAACAAATAATTTTGTTAGTATTAAGTTTGTTTTTATTTGCTAAATCTGGCATCCCTAAGTACTCACTTCCAATTTTTCTTTTTATGTAATTTTTTCTCTTTATGGAGTAACACAAGGAAGTGGAATAACAAGTTTGGCAGCAGAATGAAGAAGGCGATATTATACGTTATTCCTAAGAGAGGAACCAACACCTTTGTCCATGGTGGAGCAAGGTGGGGCGGATTTCACAGTGGACCAAAGGCCTTGCCAAGAGACCAGGATAGCTTCAAAGACCAAATGGTGGAGCTCTTACATTAGGCGCTGTTATGGGGTCATTCTGTAACAGATGGGGGGAGAGAGCTGAGCCAGGAGATCCCCGACACCTGCCCCACCCTCCCAGCTCTTGTCCTGCTCACGAGAGAAGAATACAAGTGAGAGACAGACCCTGACAGTGGCAATGAGATGGCGAGTTTGACCTCGACATGCACATAAGCACCAAGCTGCCAGCAGGCACCTGGCTGGTCCCAATGCCCCGCATATGGAGGAAATAAAGCTGTTAGCGAGCTTCTCAGTAAGTTAGTTCTATAGACTTGAGCCGAGGCTATGAGTGGGCCCTTAGCTAATCCAAGCACGCTGACTACTGGGGTTCAGGGGTTATACACCATAGTCAGCATCTAGGTTCCCCGCCTTCCCCCCCTTTGAACCTTGGGAACCATGTACAGCCGTGAAGGCTTGCTTTCTCAGCTGGTAAAGGCTCTTTGTCTTCGTGAGGTTGTTACAGCAGCCCCTGTCTTCAGCGTGGTCTCAAGGACCTGCCCTCCTCCTGTGCTGTTTTGTTTGTGGTGCCCGGGACACCCGGCAACCGTGTGAGGCCGAGCTCGGGACTGCTGACTTAGTGGATGAGACAGGTGTCCCTCCTGCTTCTAGCCTCCTGTATTACGATCTTCGTTAGACTGGGATGGTGAGGACCTGCCTTTATTTCCCCTCCGGTTGCTCACTCCTAACTGCCACCTAACAATTCTACTTTTATAAAATTTGTTTTTCAAGTAAGATTTCAACATTCTATTAAAGGAAAACTCATTTTTTTGGAGGAAATTGATCTTCAGTTGATTTTCAATTTCCTACTGTTTGAGCCATTTCCCACGATATCTGTGTAAAAAGGAACCTCCTCCACTCACAACAAAGTGTGGTTTTCTACACCGACCACCTTTTCAACTCTCCATGGATACCCACAGGGTCTGAGAAATCAGTTCCACTTTTCCTCTTCAACATTCTCATTTCTTTCCTTTTCTTTCTTTTCCCTTGTGTTTTCCGTCCTGACCTGAATGCTCACGATGCCTGTGGAGTTAGAGATTAACAACCTTATAAGTTTTCTGCAAATTATTGAAATCTGGTTTACCAGCTGTTTTCCAGGAATTCATTTAATATCGGTGTGTTCTGGAACTCGAAAGTGGCTGTTTACTCCTCAGTCTGGCGTGTAATCCTGTTTTGGGCCCAGGTTTGAGGTCGAGCTGTTGGATTTGAGAACTAAAATAGGCGCTCAGCAAATGCATCCCGATGGCTGATGGAACTAATATGTCCAAAATCTTCTTTATCGTAGGTTCTCCTCAGGGTTCCAGTTTTTTAACAGTAAGTATCGTGACATGAGTTGGAAACCTGGCCTTCAGAGACACAACGGTGGAGTTGAAACACTGGTTTCAGTCTCCTCTGGTCGGAGAGGCACTCCATGGGCACGTGCGCTGAAAGAGGCCCTGGGTCCGGGGGCAGGAGGTGCTGGGAGGCTAGGGGCATGGCCCTGACGTCACAGACCTGAGGCCGGTGTGGCGCCCTGCCTCTGGCCATACCCGTGCTTTGCCCAGGGCACAGCTCCAGCGCGGGCCTCTGCACAGCCACAGATGGGTCTCTGTGGCGCCCGGACGGACCGGAACCCTAGGAGGGCCAGAGGGGACCTCAGATGGGCTCAGAGCAGAGTCCAGCACGTTGAAAGTGTGGGGATGATAAGGGGTCGTCTATATCTGTTAATTCTGATGCGGTCCTAAATGGAAAGCATTGGCTTTGAGTCATTTAAGAGAAGGAACCCGGAAAGAAGCGGGAACCGGAAGGAAGCAGGAACCCGGAAGGAAGTTTGTGGCCTGTCCCGGCGGGATCTGATTGGTTGAAAGCACACACCTTGTGCACTTCGGTTTTCCTTCCGGCAGGGCCACACTTTCAGGCACCACGCCTTTTGGAAATGGGTCCGCGAGGACCGAGAGGATTCCGTGTCAGCCTGGCTGCACTGCCACCTTTGGCTCCCCAGGGCAGTTCCGGCAGCGTAGCGTCCTTCGCTGCTCCTGTGCCTGCGCCGCCCCTGGGTAGGGTTGGGCCGGTGGGCGGCCCCGCAGCTGTGAGGGGACTGTGACTTCTGAAAGACATGGCAACACTAGAGGGAAGGTCGTCAGGGTGCAGTTTCCGTGAGTGGGCTGGTGGTCAGCAGAGGGCATTTTGTCCCTGTGGGACATGGGACGGCGTGGGGTCATTTGGCAGCGTCCCTGCGAACGCCCGGTGAGGTATGCACCGGGCCGAAGAGAGGCGGTCGGCGCATGTCCCTCGGGCGGCCCACATGGACCCGTACACTGACGTGTGCGGGTGTGCGCGCGTGCGTGGAACTCGCGATGCCGGCGCCTAGAGGCTCAAGTACCCGGCGTCGTGATCACCACACAGGATGCGCGGAAGCCTGGCGTCACGGGGGTCGAGCCAGAGGCAGTGTCTGCGGGCCGGAAGTCCGGGTCCTCCAGACGTGGAGGCACGTGGCCGCGGGTCGAAGATGTGCACCGGAGGCACCTTGGGCGCCACGGCCCTGCGAGAACAAATGCAGCTGAAGAGACCCGGGGCCAAGAGCAGGAAGGCAGTGATGCGTGGGGCTGCACAGACACGCGGGGCCTGGGGGTCACCCCCACTCAGCCTGGGGCGCTGTGAGCAAGATGCCCGGACGCACAGTTTCTGATCCGCTCTGCCTCCCGGTGCGTCCGTGGTGAGCTCAGGTGTCCCCTGCACTCGGTTCTGCCCCCCACCCCCCGGGCCGCATGCAGAGGGGCCCGGCCACGTCGCACGTTTCCTGAGGGCTGGAGCTGCTGCTGCGCTCCTCGGCCCCGCCTGGCTGCCCCCTCTCTCCCGTCTGCCCGCTGCCGGTAGAGCGGTGGCCCGTGGCCACTGTCCCCGCGCTGTGGCCTGGGAGAAAGCGGTGTGCGTCCCGTAGAATGACCATCTTGACCTCTTTCCCTGCGTCTCGCCCCCTGGCCCTGGGGGAAAACATCTGGTCGTGTTGGCAAAATGTTCTTTTAGCCGTGATTTTGTGTGTACCTTTCCCCAGACTGGAATTCTATTGGTTGTGCCGCCGAAATCAGCCCTTCCGGGGGCGGGGCCGGGAAGTCGGGGATGTTTGCGTGGAGGAAGCGTCCAGTTATTGATGCGCTGCATCCCTGACGCCTGGGTTCCGCCACCATGACGGAACAAAGACTACGGCAGGTGTTCTGTTTTTGTTCAAGTTTGCGCTCCCATCACTCACTTCCAAGGTCCATCTCACAGTCCGAGAAATCTGGGCAGCTTGTTACAAAAACAGACCTCTCTGTTTCCCTGATCATACTTTCACAGCGTTTAAAAACCCAACCTCACCAAAGCATTTGTAGATCTTATCTGTTCAAAATACTGACGTGTCCAGCCTAGTCTTTGCTGCCTGAGGTTCTAGTTTCTTTTACACCTTTGCAGCCCCTCCCCCACCCTTGATCATTTAATTGATCAAAACTAAAGAGACAAACTCTTGGTATTTTTTTTTGTTTCTGTTAGATAGATCTCAATAAGACAGAGGAGGTGATACTGAAATTGGAAAGCCTTCACCAGCAGCCCCAAATCTGGGATTTTCTACTATCACTGCCCAGACTGTTCGCAAACACCGTCCACGCTGACGATGGCCTCGGCGGTGGAGTGCCCCTTCTCCAGGCAGTCCTGAAGTAAGAGAGAGATATAACTAATAATAGGTGTGGGGGGTTTTCTGTGCTTCTGGAATCTCAGGACGTCTGATGGCTGGGTCAGACTCACTCCACAGAGGCCTGAGTGTTACTGAGTCTCTGGACCCCACGCCTGAGTCCACCCTCAGGCCTCGCTGTGGACCAGTGTATGGATGGGTTGAGAAGGGACTGCCCTAGTCCCTGTGGGTGAGGGGGCGCTAATGCACAGCTGAGAGATGCACCACTTTATTTTTCTCAAGTCTGGACACAGAGGGCCCAGGGGTGTCCAGGTGGACGTGCAGGCCCCGAGTCTTCCCCGGGTGGGGTCTCCTATCACCAAGTGTGGGCTTGTCTGAGCCCGGAGTTCCTGCTATGAGGGCTCCTACTTTAAAGGCGAGTATTTCAAAAACAAACACGCAGAGGGAAAGCATGCCATCTGCAATAGTGGGTTTCTGACGGTGGGAGGCACAGCATTGTTCAAGAGCACAGGAATTGCCTTCTAGCGCAGGCGCTCCCAACATGCCCCTAAACCACGCGGGCGGTTCTGACACACCGTGCTATTCGGACAACCTCTGCAGCCAAGACGTTCTGCGATTTCATAGGGATCGAATCCTCAGGTGGTTCTGGCAGGAATAGCAAATTTATCGTCAACAACCATACATATCAACTCATGGAATAAAATAAAATGCATTGGTTTTGGTGCAGCAAGCAAGTCTGAAGCTAAATATGGGAGTGCTAAA